>CP139507.1:66044231-66326055 GCA_021014915.2 Artemisia tridentata subsp. tridentata
TAAATGACACAAGTGGGGTATAAAAAAAAACTGTTGCAAAACTTTTTAGCATTGAAGAAGATTTTGAAGAAAAGTCTTTAATAGTTTTTTGCAATGCATATACTCTTACTTGGGGCTAAACTTTGTTTGATTTATAAATAACACTAATCGATAGATTGTCTCTAATATTACCAGGTGTCTACATGTATCACAATAAACATTTTTAACTCACGCGTTGCGGCAAATTAAATTTCCTCATTACAAGATCGAAATGTTCGGTCTGGGTCGGTTCGATTCGTCGGTTTCGTCCGATCCAACAACACATAATAATCAATTTTGCGTAAGATCGAACCGGACCAAAGACGGAATATAAAAAAAGGTGAACCAAAGACCCCAGTCCGGTCGGTCCGGTTTCTTGATTCGGTCCGATCCGCTGTCTCTTATGCTCACCCCTCTTTTATGACATCTGGAGCCTCCCATTGGCTACATACATTCCCAATGACGTAACCACATTTCATCTTATAAACATATAAAAAAAAATCAATAATAATAATACCTGATGATGACTTCAATAAAATTGGGAGCGCGTAACAGCAAAGTGGAAATCTTAAAATAATTTGAGTCAAAGTTAAGATATTAAACTATTAACTAATCAATAAATTTAGACCAACTTACAAACATAGCAACTAATTAAATTCATGTAATAATAATACCTGATGATGACTTCAATAAAATTGGGAGCGTGTGCGTAACAGCAACTAATTAAATTCATGTAATAATAATACCTGATGATGACTTCAATAAAATTGGGAGCGTGTGCGTAACAGCAAAGTGGAAATCTTAAAATAGCCTCTTTTTGTCTTCGAAATTACTAAGTTGCCCCCTTTTGTTGACTTGGTAAGTTGTGTTCGGGGACCCAAATTATTGGGAGATTAGTTTGTTTTTTTTTTTTTTTTTTTTTTTTTTTTTTTTTTTTTCACAAAATAATCTATTGTCCAAAAAGTAGTATCGTTTGGCTGCCAAGATTAAGAAAGATTATAGGAAAAATAATCTCTAAAATTAAAAGTTCATCCAACCAGCTTTTCAGAAAGGACTAGAGATTATTTTTTGTATAATTACCATTTTAACCTTCAAAAAACCCACATTCATTATAAATTATAATAAAACCATACTTTAATATGGAATGCACATCGTGAATGATAATTTAACATCATTTTAACGTTGTTTGTATTTTTACATGGATTTTCATGCAATGCTACATATTTATGATTTATATCAATAATTTTATTTACTATTCTTATTCATGTTGGGTTTGTTATTTGTATGTCCAATTACGTCATTTTACACTTTTAATCTAAAATTACAGGTAGTTTGCCAAACACTACTAAAAAAAAAGCTACATTTTTAATCTTTTTAAGCACCAACACCCGCATCAGCACCAGCACCAGCACCAGCACCAGCACCAACAACAGCACCAGCACCAGCACCAGCAATTTTTGCCAAACACACCCTTAATTGTGTTCTCTAGATAATTAAACGAGTATTCGTACATAGTGACGGGACTTTATAGCGACAAATAGTTACAGTTGTAATATTTTGGTTAAGTGTTTCGGATAACGTTTATACATACAACTAGAGGCGGAGCCAGAATTTCAAGTTAAGAGGGGCCGAAAACTTTTCGGTTTGTAGTTTTTTCTTTTTGCCCATTATTCAAAAAAAAAAAAAAAAAAAAAAAAAAAAAAAAATCATGAAAATAGTAAATCAATCTTAGAAATTTACCAAAACTAAACAAGGTAACTGTGTGAAATCATAAATGTCGCATTACTCAAGTTGACACTTTACTGGCTTTTTTAACCGTGTGTTTTAATACTTCTCATTCCTATTAGTGTGTTTCAGAAGTATTATTAGGAGGTATTAAAGGGTAATTTAGGCAAAACATTTTACTCATTTTTAAGCTTTTTTAAGTTTCGAGAATTAGTAAAACTCTTTATAAGTAGTAGAGATAAAGTTTGTGCTACTAAATTTTTGGCTCCAAAATTTGATGTTAAAGTTTGTGCTTCTAAATTTTTAAGCTTTTTTAACTTCAATGCATCGTTTTATAAAAGACTTTTCACTCTTTAATAAGCTTTTTAGATGACTTGATGCATTGTAGTTAAATCTTTACTAAAGACTTGTATGATAATGACTTGGTTACAGAAAACTACCCAAAAGATTTTCATTAATTAAAACTTAAATGACACAAGTGGGGTATACAAAAAAACTGTTGCAAAACTTTTTAGCATTGGAGAAGATTTTAAAGAAAAGTTTTTTATATGAAATTAAATGGAATAATTAATGTTAAATCTAAAAAAGTCTTTTGAGCTAAACTTTGTTTGATTTAAATAGATTGTCTCTAATATTAGCAGGTGTCTACATGTATCACAATAAACATTTTTAACTCACGCGTTGCCACAAATTAAATTTCCTCCTTATATGACCGAAATGTTCGGTCTGGGTCGGTTCCGTCCAATCCAACAAAACATAAGGCCATCTCCAATGGCCAAGCAAAATGCCCCAACATACCGGTCACCTTAGCAACACGTCAGCAAACTGTTTCAGCATACTGAACCAACAAACTGAACTTATTTTACCTCCAACCCAGCATACTGAAACTTATTCATTTTTTTTTCACCAGTCAAAGTTTTCCAAAAAAAAACAAATGTATAGGCCCACTTTTCAACTTTTGGATCAGTATGCATGTATACAAACTGTTTTGGCATTTTGACTAACATACCGCGTCTTCAATCTTGGCATATTGATTTTCAGTTTACAAACTGTATTGGCATTTACCCATTGGAGTTAACCTAATAATCAATTTTGCCTAAGATCAAACCGGACCAAAGACGGAATATAAGAAAAGGTGAACCAAAGACCGGACCGAAATATATTCACCCCCGTCCGGTCGGTCTGGTTTCTTGATTCGGTCAGATCCGCGGTCCTCTTTTATGATGACATCTTGAGCCTCCCATTGGCTACATACATTCCCAATGACGTAACCACATTTCATCTTATAAACATATAAAAAAGATCAATAAAAAAATACTGCTACAAATTACAATTACAAATTTACAATCACACCAATTTTTCAGATCAGAGCCCTAATTAACCCTCAAAGCTCACAAATCAAATCATTTACAATGGACACAACATCAAATAACAATCCATGTATAAAAGAAGTAATCCGATCAGCATCAGTAGCGTTTGCCCCACACGCGCCGTACATAGCAGCGGGTACAATGGCGGGAGCGGTTGACATGTCGTTTAGTTCATCTGCGAATCTCGAGATTTTTAAACTTGATTTTCAATCTGATGATCGTGATTTGCCCTTGCTTGGTGCTGTTGGGAGTAGTGAACCGTTTAATCGGTTGTCGTGGGGGCGATCGCCTGGTGCCGAAGGGGAGGAGGAGTTTGAGCTGGGGATTGTGGCGGGTGGGCTTGTGGATGGGACTATTAGCTTGTGGAACCCTAAGTTGCTTATTGGGTATGGATTATGGATTCACTTTTTTTTTTTTTTGTATAATTGTGTTTTTTATTATTGATAATACTTATTGTTGCGCGTGAAGTTAGCATAAATAAGAGTGTTAGGTAGACTAAGCCATAGACGCGTGTTATAGGCGACGCCATGTCATCTTTTACCCTATAACATATTTATAACACACCACCGGAAAACCCCACTCACTCACAAAAAAAGAAAGAAAGAAACACTAAAACGCTCGGATGGCGATGCGCCTATAAAGTACGAAGCACAGTGCACCTATAACGAGTGGCAAATTGGGCCTATAACGTGACTATAATTCCTTGCACCGTGCCATCTAATAATGCATAGGAAGTTTATTATGTTTTATGTATTAAGTATTGTTGTACTCTATGATTGCTATTCTAATAATCGGGTAAATGAGATTTTTTTTTTTGAACTGCGAATATTTAATAATCAGGTTAATGAGATTATTTTGTGATTTGTTTCTAATAAGGTATTTTTTTTTGGTGAATTTCATATATCCCTTTCAAAACATCATGGTTGGGACAACAAACATCCATCTCGTTTGTATTTTGGATACCCGTATAACCATCGAAGGCTGTTGAAGTGACTGATTCCTAGAAATAGGGAAGCGTTGAGAACAAAGAAATTGTTGGAGCTATCATTTCTCTCTAGTACCAAACTACCAATATGTTTGATGTTAAGAAAAGATCTCTTGCAGGAAGGTTATAAGGTGTTGCCACGTCAGTGTAATACTAAGAATAATAGTGAAAGGTGTTTTCATGAGAATAATATTGAACTAAATTTTATGTGTTTAGTTGCTCGTTCGGTATGAATTTATATAGTTTCGATTTTTAGGTTTTTATAATTAGTATTGTTGTTATTAGAGCACGCAAAGTTGTCAATATTGCACACAAAGTTGTTAAAAGATGTGGTAACATAAGAATAGTTTTTAGAGCATTGGCTGTAGTCACACACCACCAACGCCATTCATACGTGGCAAGGATTTGGCTTGAGCCAAAGCCAAGCCACCATACCAGCCCCTTTGCGCGACTGCGCCATCTTGCAAGTGAAGCCACTGGCTTGCGCCAAAGAACATTTTTTTTGTTTTATTTTAATTGGTTTTTGTGTTGAGTTTGTGTTTTAATTGGGTACGATGGGTCCCAAAAGTGAGGTTTTAGCTTGAGTGATTAGTGAGGAGGTTTTTTGGGTGTGAGTGATAAGGGAAAAATGCTGAGGTGGCATGACGTGGCACCCTTTTTGGGTTTTGGCCCAAGTGACTACACCTGATGCTCTAAAAGGTGTTGCCATGTCAGCGTAGCACTGATATTGAACCAATTTTTTATGTGTTTATATATTTTAGTTGCCATTGGGTTTGAATTCATTTTCTATATAGTTTTGACTTTTTTGTTTTATATAATAAGTGTTAATGTTAGCATAACAATGAGAATAATATCGAGCCAATTTGTATGATTTTATCTATTTTTGATTTAGGTTTTATGTGAGTATTGTTTGTTAGAGTACATGGTGTGGTAACATTAAGTTGTTTAAAGGGGTTGCCACATCAGCATAACTATCAACGCGCAATGTTATGAAAACTAGACGCACTAAAAATACAAGCTGTTAAAAGGTGTTGCAATGTCAGCATAATGTACTCAACACACTCAAAATAACACACTGAACCCATTAACACTGAAAACTGGACCAAATAATACACACACATAACGCAACGTTACCCAAACAAGGTTGGCCACTAATTTTGAGAACAACACTGAAGCCGTTGGTAATTATTAGCTAACGGTTTAGTAAAGATGAATAAATATTTTTATATTTTTTTTGTTTTATGTATAGGGATTATTAGGATGAGCATAAGTAGTTGCATCACACTATTTAGGTTTTTTGTGAGGTTTGTGAAGATGCAACAGAAAACATAGGAATCGCTATATGGTTTTATGTTTTAAGTGGGAAAATATTCTTTTCTAGCTAATTAATATCTCTGATGAGGGTGCTTTTGCTATGCAAATCTGCAATAGTGTTGTGATTTTTCATGCTTTTCATGGTGTCAAGGAAATTAGTATGTGAAAGTCTCATAAGTTTATTTTATTATTTGGACAGTAGCGCCTGAGGAACGTGGGAACGCTCTTGTTCAAAACCTATCAAGACACAAAGGACCTGTAAGTTTTCGTTTTGTGTTTCTGGACTGCGATTAGCGATAGTTGGTTCTTTTACACTTGGTATTTAGTCTTAACCTTTCAATGCTGCATTCCACTTGAATATTTTTTCAGGTTCGAGGTTTGGAATTTAGTTCTCTTAAACCAAATCATCTAGCTTCTGGTGCTGAAGAAGGTGAAATCTGTATATGGGATATAGCTAAACCAGCAGAACCTACACATTTTCCGCCTCTCAAGGTAATATAATTGGGTCGTTATGCTCTCGTACCCAATCTGCTCTTGTCTCTGTTTGATTTTTTTAGTAATTTATGCTATAGTCAAGGTAATACTTCAAAGACATGCAGTGTATTTAGCTTTATGCTTAGTGCTATAAACTTCTCTCTGCAGGGCAGTGGATCTGCTACCCAAGGTGAAATATCATTTTTATCATGGAATAAGAAGGTTCAACCTATCTTGGCATCCACTTCTACAAATGGAACAACTGGTATGAATGGAAACAGAGATTAGTGCTTAGCTAATGTAATATAGAAAAACTAATGGTACATTATTTTTGTTGTTATAGTGGTTTGGGACCTGAGGAAGCAAAAACCGATTATAAGGTAATTTTCTGGAATATGGTGTTATAACTTTGTGATGCATACTTGAACTTTTAACCTATTCTGCAAGAACTTTCCAATTTACAGCTTCTCAGATTCAGTTAGAAGGCGATGCTCTGTCTTACAGTGGCATCCTGATATGGCCACACAACTTATTGTTGCTTCAGACGATGACAGTTCACCTTCTTTGAGGGTACTGATTTATTTGCTATATACATGTCTTTTCATAAATATGTTAATTATCTAATTTACGTATCTATTGATCACCCACAGGTATGGGATATGCGGAACACAATGTCTCCACTGCGGGAGTTGGTAGGTCACACTAAAGGTATGATGGTAATTTTTAATTAGTTGATCGTCTGCTACTAATGATGTCACTCTTTAATTAATTTTTACATGTGTAACACATCAATTCTAACAACCCAATTAACCAGGTGTTGTTGCAATGTCCTGGTGTCCTAATGATAGCTCCTATTTGCTTACCTGTGCCAAAGACAACCGCACTATATGCTGGGACACTAATTCAGCTGAGGTCTGTCATAGCTGTTTTAGGCTGATGGTTTTACTTTCGAACTTACTGTACTTCACTTGGTTACTAAGGATCTGAGTTACCGATGAAAAACTTATGCAGATTGTCACGGAACTTCCAGCCGGAACCAATTGGAACTTTGATGTCCACTGGTATCCAAAGATACCAGGTGTTATGTCGGCATCTTCTTTCGATGGAAAAATCGGTATTTATAATATCGAGGTTCGCTAACTTGCACCCTTCTATATGCTTTTAACATCTCATAGGAGAATATGATTTAATAAGCACTACATGAATGGCCTGCCAAGTTGCCATCATTGTTAACTAACTTGAATAACATGCCATCCCCATACCCCGCTTCGGCGGGATTGGGTATGTTGTTGTTGAATAAGATGCTATCATTTATATGAATAGCTGGTTTAGTGGGCGCAAAGGGTGCTGACCAACTTCTTGTCTGGCCATATTTATCTTTGTGTAGGTTTTTGTTTGAAGTTTTAATGCTGCCTATGACTTGATATCTGTACCTATAATAGAAGTATCACCCTCCTTTACCCCCCAAAAAGTGAAACTATTTTGTGTCTACCATTGGGCTATGCATAGCAAGCTGCTTAATATTAGAAATCATAGACACAGTATCTACATAAATGCTATGGAAGCTTACATTTTCTTCTTTTGCAGGCTTGTGCTCGATATGGCGTTGGCGAGAGCTACCTTGTCCCAGGTAATGTATCTATTCCTGAATGTGCTTTTATAGTTTGCACAGTTCAATGTATAGTTTTTCCTTCTGTGTTTTTTTCTTTTTGTTTGTTTAAATGTCAAACTGAGTGGGAGTTGTACTCATCATTATAATACTTCTACTTTAAATTAAGTTATGTAATTTGTAAATATTTTGGTAAAAGTTGAATCTTATGTATATAAAAACTTACAAGGTTAGCTCAAAATTCCAAAGACAAATGCTTCGAAACTGAAACTAACATGAAACAGATTATACAAAAATTAGTACATAGAAGCCAGACATTCATGCTCTCATAACTACCATACAACAGAATCAAACTATACACTAAACAAACCATGCAGACATCATAAACTTCAAACAGCTCAACCTCTACATTTAACTTGACATATGTTAAGGTGAAGTAGCATCTTTCATGGCTCGCTAGCCTTTATCCAAATGACACAAGGATAGCATCCTAACAGTCCTCCATTGATGGAGTCATTAATGGCCCTTTCAATATATAACTGGAGCTTTTGCAGTCTGAAAAGAGAAAAAGATAGACTAACCATCATCGATGGCCATCAACTGTTTGAATATTAATTGTAAATATGATTATACTTTAAGTCATAGTCACATAGTTCGTTCAACATGCCACGAATATTGATCCAGTTCGTCCGTTACCAAACATTCAAGTGTTATTCATTTATTATTTTCTGCTCTATTTTGTGCTTAAAACATTGGTTTCTATATTTGTTTAAACTAGTAGTTGCTCTTATGTCTTTTGACATTTATATTTTTATTGTCATTAATATCGGCTATTATTTTTTTAAATGTCGTTTTGCGCAGCACCTTTAAAAGCTCCAAAGTGGTACCAGCGCAAAGCTGGAGTCACTTTTGGTTTTGGTGGTAAGCTTGTTTCATTTCACCCATCTGGGTCTCAATCTGGACGTTCAGAGGTATATCTAGTAGTACTCACACTACCTTTCCTTTTACTTAACTTGTTACACATTATTATATGGTGTTTTTATTTTAGGTTAATGTTCGGGACTTGGCTACTGAACTTAATTTAGTGAGCACCTCATCTGAGTTTGAAGCTGCAATGAAGAGTGGAGATCGATCCTCATTGAGGCTTCTTTGTGACCAAAAATATCAAGAATCTGAGTATGTCTCTGTTAGAAATAACAAGTTGCATCTATTTTTCTACTAGCATTGTTCTGAATTTAGCCTTCATTGATATGTTAAGCAGGTCTGAAGATGACAGAGAAACTTGGGGATTCTTGAAGGTTATGTTTGAAGACGAGGGAACCGCAAGAACCCATCTATTAAACCACCTTGGTTTCACTTTACCTGCAGAAGTAAATGAACCAAAAGAAGAAGATCTTTCTCAAGATATAAATTCTCTCAATCTTACAGAGAGTGAAGCTAAAGAAGGATTTATGGGGGGGAG
Source organism: Artemisia tridentata subsp. tridentata (assembly GCA_021014915.2). Lineage (NCBI taxonomy): Eukaryota > Viridiplantae > Streptophyta > Magnoliopsida > Asterales > Asteraceae > Artemisia > Artemisia tridentata. The sequence goes on from CP139507.1 coordinate 66,053,189, forward strand.
CCTAATGTCACCTACTGATTATGGGGAAGATTTCTTCAACAATCTTCCAAGCCCCAAAACTGACACACCTGTGTCGACGTCTGTTAACACCTTTGCTACTGAATCTGTTTCTGGTGTGGAAGATTCAGTAAAGGAAGGTGATTTACCAGATGGCATTACTGATTCTTCATTTGAGGATGGTGTTCAGCGTGCTTTGGTTGTTGGGGATTACAAGGGGGCGGTTGCACAGTGCATAGCTGCAAATAAGATGGCAGATGCTTTAGTTATTGCACAGGTTGGCGGCGATTCTTTGTGGGAGAGCACACGTGATCAGTACCTTAAAAATAATAGTTCTCCATACCTTAAGGTACATTTATTCTTCCCTCTTTCTCTGACATATTCGTTTTGATTATGGCCATTAGCTTTTTGACTCTGCTGGTCCAGTTTTACAATTTTGTCTCTGCTGATCAACAGGTTGTTTCTGCAATGGTGAATAATGACCTTGTTAGCCTAGTAAATTCGAGACCCCTAAAATCTTGGAAGGAAACACTTGCTCTCCTCTGCACTGTAAGTTAACTAATCTTTGAGTAAATACTTGCAATTTGTGCAATATTGTCACCTGTGCCATTGTAAATATATTTGGATTATGAGGAAGTTCATAACAGACAAATCGTTATTGATGTTTGTTTATGCTAATTATTGATGCTTGTACGACACAGTTTGCACAGGGGGAGGATTGGACTTTACTATGTGATACCCTTGCTTCTAGACTCATAGCTGCTGGTAATACACTAGCCGCTACTATTTGTTACATATGTGCCGGAAATATCGATAAAACGGTGGAGATCTGGTCGAAAAATGTTACATCTGAGCGTGAAGGGAAATCCTATGTTGACCTTCTTCAGGTAGACCTCATGTTGAAACTTTAGTTTCTGTTATTGGTGCATTATTAACTCATCTTATCGGGGTGTTAGGATCTAATGGAGAAAACTGTAGTCCTCGCTTTAGCAACTGGGCAGAAGAGATTCAGTGCTTCTCTATGCAAACTTGTTGAGAAGTATGCTGAAATATTAGCAAGTCAAGGACTTTTAACAACAGCTATGGAATATCTGAAGCTAATGGGCAATGAAGATTTGTCTCCTGAACTGGTGATATTGCGAGATCGAATAGCCCTTTCATCAGAACCAGGTATACATTATTGTGCTACTATATACTTATTATTTTGTAATATTTCATAATAGTGAAACACATTGTTCCATTTTGATGGACTAAGTTTTTTTTTGGTCCGCAGTCGTAGTATACTCGTTTGCATGTCTAAAAAGCTACTGTATATGAGGCTCTATACGAATGTATATTTCTTAACAAGCGAAATTGTTTAAGGGTAATAGTTGCCTTGTCTAATGAAAAAGTTGACTCTGCTTTCCAATTTTCTCACTAGCCAATACAAATTATTCTATCTTTATAGAATAGGTGCACAGTCTATGTTATAATTGGGGTAAGGTGGGGAAAATGGTTAAAGTTAGAATAGGGGCATTGCCAATGATGGTTTTGTATATTACCCCTTTCGTGCATCTTGTGCTCTATATATTTTGGCATCTTATAGGCGCAGTTCTCTTTCTTCGAGTTGGTATATGTTTTCTTCAGTGTGCGCTGCTGATTATGTCTATTTTTTTACTAGAGAAAGCGACTATTGGGTCTATGGATTATGACAACTCTCAGTTGCCAACTGGAGTTGCACACGGTGCGAACCAGCACAATTCAGTTGTTGAGCCCTCTCGATCCGGTTATCAGGTGATCTGCGTGCTCAATTGCCTTCCATATATATCTTTATGGAGGTCATTTCTATAACACGAAAATTATTTCACACACCAAAAGTCTTGTAAAACGGGAGGTCAAAAAGGGTGTGTACTGGTTGAAACTACCGAATCAAGTTGGGTTGACCAGAAACACTTTTTATCTACATATTTTATTAAGTATATATAGTTGGTATGTCAAATGTGATTGCGAAAGTTTCTTTATTATAATATCAATCCATTTTCTCTAAATCAAATGATTAAGGAAGTTTACACTTTAAAAGTACATGCTGGTTCTTTTAACCAATTCCTTTTTGGCTGACTTTTTTCTATAACCTGTTTTACCTCTTTTAGAGATAAATAATAAATCAAATTGCCACCTCTAGTCTGCAGTTACCTAAAAAAAGTATCTTGTACGAGAATTTTATAAAGATCATACAGTATATTAGGGAATGAAGGGGCAAGTGCCCTGATATGTGATTGTTTGTTTCTACTGATGGTATTGTTACAACTTCATAGGATGATGGCTATCTTCGTCAAAGCTATCAACAAACACCCAACTATCAACAAACACACAACTATCAGCAAACACCTGACTATCGACAAACCACAAACTATCAACAAACACCTAGTCCTCGATTCAATACTCAATATCAACAGCAACAGCCTACTACATTTATTCCAGCTTCTCCAGCTCAGATTCCACCGGTGTCGGCGGTATGTTAACGATTGAACTTTAAAAGTGTAAATGTTGAAAGCTTTGGTTATTGTGAAATACTGTGCCTTTAACTAAGTAATTTTTTTCTAGGCGGGTTTCACTTCCCAACCACAAACTCAACCTGCTCCGAGGGTATTTGTCCCTAGTACCCCTCCAGTTATAAGGAATGCTGACCAATACCAACAAGCCCCTAGCTTGGGTTCTCAGTTATATCCTGTGAGTATCTATAAATCTTTATATTATGGTTCTCATATAGTGACAAAAAGTTCGACCCATCTACTTATGAGTTATGAATAGGTCGATTTGGGTTATAATTTATGTCACAAGGGGTAAATTTATGAAAATATTGGCTTAATGGGAAACATGTCAAATGGGTCAAAAAGCGCCCAAAGTGTGTTGTAATATTATGTTATTATTGAAAAAGTTCAGTATTTTTACTTCATTTGACACGCTAATTATTTATCAGAAGTTCAGTAACTATGTTTGTTGTGTTCCGGGTCATTTCAACCTATTTGTTTTGACTCATAGCGAACACACCCATTTTCGAACCTCTAGTATTTGACTACTAAAACATTGGATTTTGCTGCTAAAATAGCATTGTGTACTAGTCTCAGGTAAATGCTAATTCTAGTTTCCAAGTTAGACCACCAGTGACTGGTTCACTTGGCCCTGTTCCATCTCCAATGGTTCCCACTCCAATGGTCCCCACTCCTGGGCCGAAGATGTCGCAGGATGTTGGGCCTACACCACAGATGAGGGGATTCATGCCCATGAGTACTACGGGACTACAAAGAACTACATCAGGTCAAGCTCAACCACCCAGTCCTACACCACCAGCTGCACCACCTGCCCCCGCACCAACAGTGCAGACAGCCGATGTATCCAATGTACCTGGTAATGTCATCTAATTTTTTCTACCTGAAGTATTGAACCTTTCTGTGTTAGATATGATAATTATCTTTTATTTATATGATTGGAGGGTCTCTCCCAATATTAAAGTTTTAGATTCTGCTCCTACTATTATGGTATCTTCATTGAAGAGAGACATACACGGTAGGCTGGTAGGTAAAAATTGCTATAGTTGTTGCGAAGTGTTTGGATGTGCGTTTCAAAACCGTTTTAAGCGACTAGACATGTTAGATTCAGATAAAAAGTTTTATCAAACAGGCAGTAGGAGATACTGTTTAAATGTGCTTTTGCTGTTTTATATTGTATATTTGTAACGAGTCAATCAATTGTTTGAGCATCTAAAGAAAACTGTTAAGTGTTTGACGAGTCTGATTATCTAAGATAAGTCTTGTGAGATAGGGGTAAATTTATCAAATTAGAATAAAAGATGGATAATTAGGTAGTTCTATTGTATTTTCAGTTATAAGTTTTGTTGCAGCTAGTATGGAACTGATTATGATTATCCGAAACTGATCCTTTTTACCCCCAACCATTTAAATTATCAGAAGCAAAATTTGTATCTGAACATTGAAAGCCAATTTTGAGTATAAGTCAGATAATCAGCTTTAAAACACAAATTTACGTGTCCCCTTAGTGTCAGACAACAGAAAAGTTAGGTAGTGCTGCAGACATTTTCTTTTAAACTTGCTGTTTCTAAAAAGTCACAATTTGAATTTGTTTGGAAAAATAAACTAGGAGTGAATATCTAGTTCGAATTGTTATTCACATGACGTGCGTTGTATAATTTTGTAATAAGTGCCGTTGGAGGCCAAATATTTATGGTATATGATATAGTATCAAGTTTTGGTGAAAGCTAATAGAAACACTGTACATTTTGTGTTGCAGCGCATATAAGGCCAGTTATTAGCACTTTAACTAGACTTTTTACGGAGACATCAGAAGCCCTGGGGGGTTCACATGCCTTACCAGCTAAGAAACGGGAGATTGATGACAACTCGAAGAAATTGGGGATGTTGTTTACGAAACTAAACAGCAGTGATATATCCAAAAATGCTTCTGAAAAGCTTGTGCAGCTTTGTCAAGCATTGGATCGTGGAGATTTCCCTACTGCCCTTAAAATCCAGGTAACTTTCAGATGTTACTCAAGTAAGCAAGTGAATAACGCCAGGAATTGCAAGCAATTCTGTGGGCCACATTGGTTCTTATTTTTTTTTACCCATGTACTTGTGAATGGGTCGATTTTGTTATGAGCGTTGAAAGTCACCCATATTCTATTTTTTGAATACGAACAACCTCCTAAATCACTTTATATTTAAAGGTTTAAAACTAGTTATATATATATATATATATATATATATTTTTGAACGGCAATTTTTTTATAACCCACACCACCTATCTCACATATGTCTATTGTCTACAACGATACTTGAATCCACAACCTCTAGGTTGTTAGGGCTACTCACATACCGCTGGGCCAAGGGGCCTTTGGTTAAAATTAGTTATATTTAATTCATCCACTAACTATAAAAATTTATAGTAATGGACAAAAAGTGTTGGCTGGTAAACCCAAACCTAACGTTATGACCTGTCCACCTTTTTTTTTTAAACAATTACTAGACAAGTCATCAAGTCTATATGTGGCTGGAGTTGACTTTTTGGTTGTCAATACAGACTGTTCTCACGACAAGTGATTGGGACGAGTGCAGCTTCTGGTTAGCAACACTGAAACGAATGATCAAGATTAGGCAGACAGCAAGATGAATTTAGTTAAATCTCCATCTCTCTTCTTTGTACACAAGAAGTGCATCTTTTCTTCTTTGGATTTTTAAAAGCAGGTATAGAAAACATTTAAGATCATATCTGACAAAATTGTCGTGTTTTTGTGTCGGTGCTGATTGTCTGAAAGTTTTGAGAATATAACTTTTGTTGATTGCATTTTTACATGAGGAAATGAATATGTAGTTGTATTTACCATAAGGGATGCTGTTATATGGGCATTTACTACTTATTGGCTTTCTGTTTCAACATAATCTTTTTGGGTCTTCCACAAACCCCTTGAGCTGGTTAATAAGGTTTGAAATTGCTTCTTTTAGTATGAACTTTTTACTGTCAATGTAACAAACTTATACTTAATTCAACCTACCGAGTCGCTGTAAGCAACTACTTATATGACTTGTTATTGTTCGTGTTAGAAATCCATGATTAAAACTACAAATCGAACAATGGATTCCAGTTCACTTGCTAGATCCTCATGTAAATCTGAAAAGCGTCTGATTATTTATTTGAATTTAAATCACGAATATAGATAAATTCTGACGAAGTGCACACTAAATGAAAGTATCTTAAACATATGATTTGCATATAGCTGGTAAGCTGGGCCGATTTGTGTTTTATTCTTGACAGGGATGAGAAGTGGTTCATAATAACAAAACAAAAGTGTAATTCATGAAAATATTTCACATTGGGTAAGCGAGGAACTGCTCGTATTTCGATTTTGATTTCATGTAGGGTTCCATTTTACATCCTGATACTTGATGATTAAAACTCGTACAAGCACTCGCAATCAAGTGTTTGTGACTTAATATTCGATCATTATAATGAAGTCCAAAATTCCGAAAGGGTACAGGTTATATGTTTCCCCAGTAAATATCAGCAAGCAATGAGGCTGCTGGGATATGTGAATAAGTAGATTAGCGGTGACTGGCAAGTGAGGACCGAGTAAATTTGGTAGTTTCAGTTTGTTAAGGTCACACCTCGCATAAATTCGACTGACATTGAGATAGTTGACTGGAACAAGCCTCGTCTGTGCTATGTTGGTGGTGTTTGTTTATTAAGAGGGTCTGAATCTGAATCTGAACCGCATATCTGAATCTGAATCTGAGGCGTAAATGTCTGAATCTGAACGCATCTGAACGGGAAAAAAAAACTCATGTTTTTACCGGAATTTTTTTTTTTTTTTTTTGGTTATTCTGTGTCAACAAGAGTCATTCAGACGCGTTAAGACACCCCTCTCAAGTCTTGACCATTAAGATCTAACTGCATCTGAACGCGTCTGAACGAAAAAAAAAAAAACAAACGGTCTGAACGACCAAATGTCTGACCGATTCAGACATTTGGGTCATTCAGACCCTGTTCAGAGGCAAAAAAAAAAAAAATCAAACGCAGCCTTCTTATCATGGTTCACATTATGTTTTCTTATGAAGAGTTTTGTTTAGTAGAATAACTGTCAGTAGTAATTTTTCAACTATCATAACCAGAGGTTGCAAACACGTGGATAAAATGGTTGTTAACAAATATACATGATTGAGTCGCAACAAGTAAGCCATATATGCAGTTCATAATGAGTCGAGTTAGGACAGACGAGTTTTGTTTGAGTTGCAACGACCAGCATCTTGTGTCAATAACAATAATATCATTTTTATTCAGACATAATTTAATACGTTATAAACATTTGAACGTGCGTTACATTGAGTCGGTTAGCCATTTTAACCCTTACGAAACACCACAAGCAAATTCACATCATGAGACCCTAATGCATCAAACAAACAAGCAAAAAGAATGAAAACCCAAACTCGCTATATGATTGGACATTGCAAGTCCGACGATGAGCCCCTCAAAAGTGTAACAACATGTATGAAACGAGAATTGAACGATTAAGCGAATTAAAAAATGGCCGCTTAAACTGGCTTAGAGATCAGATACAGTTCTGACGGAACAAGAATACCGTGTTTTGCATTAATTACCTATGCGTAAACTGTAGCATACAAATATATTTGCCAATGTTGATCTTTACTTGAAGGCCCCGCAAACTAATACAAACACATTGATGCATAAACACACCAAAGAACTAGCCATGGATTTGAAGCTAATATAAATTAATTATAATCGATTTGCATTTGAAGAAACCGAGGGAACTGGATTACCTCCCGTTTAGTCGGTTCGAGCTTGGAACCTGGATCCTGTTATAAGAAGAGAAAAACTTTGATTAAAATGTTGTACGCTAGACAGATTTCAGATGTAAAAGTGTACACAACATTGCTCCTCACCAAATTAATTATACCAACAAATTAATAAAGTTTAATAATGTGATACCCGTCTAAAAGGAGGGGAATTTTACCAACAACCAACTTTTATTTTTATAGGACATACTTACGACTGGAATAGTTAAGGGACTATTGTTATCAAATAAAGGATCGACTTATCTAGTTAAGTGTTATAACCGGTTTCATATTTGATTATACACTTATTAAACACTGAATTTTAAGAGGAACGTTGGACTAAAAGTAGGTTCGTCTTACATTCAACTTGCCTGAAAACATGCAACTTTGACTTGATAGGTAGTAATAAGAAGTCAAAAAAGACCATTTAATGGCTTCTTAATGGAGTTCTAATCTTCCAAGAGTATGCAAACAGAGATATTTAGGTGCATATAAAAACATAGGAAAATGGAACAAAATTTGGATATAAGATATGAAAGTTGAACACGATTTGGATCTACAAAAACTATTGCTTTGCAATCAAAGGTGTTTTATAAAGCAAGTAAAACAGCACTAATGACAAAGGTCAGTCATCACAGAGGTTAAACATGCCAGATTGTTACAAGGGGACAAGGTAGATGGTTAATAGTGTAGTATCATAGTCTGGAACTCTGGATACAGATCCCATATCCCACCCTTCGGTGGGATTGGGTATTGTCGTTGTTGATCAGTCTCTATTTGATTATAAACTTATAAAATAAGCCCTTTGAAGTTCATTTTGAATATAAGTTATGCATTTAACTAAAAGCACAATCCTGTGACGAGCAATTTACCTAAAAACATAATTTTAAATTACGTGTCTATCCGAGTATCCACATATCAAAGCACACAACATCCTTGTGAAACAGTCTTCATTTAGGAAGATGATCACAAAATATTGAACAATTTGTATGCTATTGAACTTAGTGATGAAGAACAAATCTCAAACTGAATTCTAGATTCATACCAACTTAAAACATATTCAAAAATCCGCCAAAACCCCAAATCGTAGCTCCTAATCTCCATCTTATAACATTTGAATCCTAAACTAATTGACAGATTTCTATCACAAGCTAACCAAATACAAAATCTTAAAACTTCACATAACTTCCAATATGCACATTGTAAAGAACACGAACAAATTCTATTCATACCTTAACAACGAAAAACAAATCACCATCATCATCTTGAAACCGGTTTTTGCAATAGCGCAGTCAAATAAACCTCACCATTCTTAACACCACTGGCGTCATCCTTCTTCCCGACCGCCCATTTCACCTTCTTATATCCCAACTTCCCAATCAATGGCCCATAAACCTTATCAAGATCCACACCCTTACTAAAAAAATGATCCACCCAAAAAAACCCTCCACCCCTCAACACCCTATCAACATCATACAACAAAAACTCCATAGCTTGAACAGGTATCCACCTATTCACAGCATGCCCACATCTCACTAGATCCAACACACCATCAAAAACCGGCAAACGCTGCTGTAACGGTACATGTAAAGGTACTAACCCCCTAAGTGCTACCACTTCACTATAAGGCGCACCCATACTCATAGTAGCAGTGATCACAGTCACATTTTCTTTCTTCATTTGCGCGGCAAATGTACCCGTCCCACCACCTATATCTAACCCCAACCTAACCGCAGTTTTCCCTTTTTTCGCGATATCTAAAAACTGCGAAATGGGTAGATCAAGATCATTCTTAAAACTTAAAAACCTAGACTTTTCTTTACTTAAATCAAAACCCATTTCAGGGTTATAACAATCTAAGCTTTTACACTTATAGTTGGTCCATAAAATCAAGTTTTGCGAAAAAGGCGAAAAGGGGTTGGAGGGAAGGTTAGTGGGTGTTTTAGTAGGTGTGATGGAGAAGCATCTCCGGCGAGGCAAAGGGTGGCAGCCACGGAGGATCAAGGGTTCTCCGGCGGCGGTTGACGACGGTGGACAGTGAGCAAAGGGTGTGTAGTTCATGTACTGGTGGAGGAGTTCAGGGTGGTGGCGGCAAGCTGAGGCAATGGGGTTGATCTGGGTGTAAAGAAGGAGCTCAGATGGGACATTTGTGGTGGCGCGTGAGGTGGCGAGTGAGTTTGGGTGGAGGCGCGTGAGGTGGTTTATGGTGGCGCGTATGGTTTGGAGCTGACGGAGTAGGTGGTCAGGGACAGGTGGGTTGGTGGTTGATGATGGGCTAGTTGTGGTGGACATGATGGTGGTTGAAAGGTGGTAAAGTGATAAAATATTAGTAGCAACCATTGCTAGTAATAATAGTAAGTTTAATCCCATTGTAAACCCCATTAGTACTATAATTTTTATAAAAAAAAAGTTTGGTTTTTTATAAAGTTTTGATCTTTTTATTTATGGGAATTTTATGAAAGTTTGAGATCAAAGAACAAGGATTTGGTTTAAGGAGAGAGAAGTGAGAGTGAAGTGTCATTGTGTACTTGTGTCATTGTGTTTGAGATCCAAGATGGTATGTTTGTCACCGTTGGATTGTGTGATCTAATGGTGCAAAATGTGATTGTGTTTGGTCGGTAAAATAGGATTCTTGGGTTTTGGAGACACGTGAAATGCGGGTCAAGTTGGGCTACAAGAGGAAATATTTTATTCTATAGACGATTGACATTGTTTGCTCATAGTGTGGACTTGAGTTAAGTGATTTGAGTCTAGAAATCATACCTGATTCCACTTTCTAGAATAAACTTAAAATAATAGATTAATGGTGGATTGGTTAGGGGTGTTCATGGGTCGGGTAATATCCGCAGTAACCGAAAACCGAAACCGAACCGAACCGAAAATAACCGAACCGAATTCTTAACCGAACCGAATTGGTCAAAACCGAACCGAACCGAACATTTTATTCGGTTTATGGTTCGGTTATGGGTTTAGGATATTGACCCGAGAACCGAACCGAAAACCGAATTATAATTAATATTTAATATTTTTTATATATTAATTAAAAAAATATAACTTGACTAACCCTAGGTCCTATGATGTTAGGGTATTTTGTGTTCAATAGATGTTAAAACTTGTCTAGGTATGTCGTTTTGCATATATTTTGGCATACCGTAATGGGGACATGTGCTATGATTAGTTATTTTTTAGGAAAATTTCGGTTTTCGGTTTTGACCCATAACCGAACCGAACTTCGGTTCGGTTCGGTCACAAATATTTTCGGTTCGGTTCGGTTTTCGGTTATGACCCAAAAAAATTTTTTAACCGAACAACCCGAACCGAATAAACCGAATACCCGAGAACCGAACCGATGAACACCCCTAGGATTGGTGGATCGATAGATTAATGGTGGATCGATTAAGAAACAAGGAAAGAGATTTAAGAAAAAGATGGATTGTGGATCAATTAAGAATATCGATCAGTTAAAAATTTTCCATGTTGAGATCGAATTGTGGATCGATTAAAGATTGTGGATCGATTAAGGTTGGATTTGGAGGAATGGAGGCTGAGATAAAAAGATATGAAAAGAGGAAATTGTTTTTTAATCTAGGGTTAGAACATATATTTTATATATATATATATATATATATATATATATATATATATATATATATTATATATATATATATATATATATATATATAAAAACAGGTCTCTTAACGTGTCTTAATAGGTCCGGACCTGTTAAGACACGAAACCTGTTAATTTCACGTGTCATGTTAACAGGTCCGTGTCAGAAATTGCCAGCTCTACTTGAGTATGACTCCTCATCATCATTGATTGACTTGGTTTAACGAGATTAGGGATTGGTTGCTGAAATTAGTAATGTCGACAGCTTATTTTACTTGCAAATAACCTAGGTTAGCAATCTCAAATTTCTTAAAGCTAATTAATTATAAAAAAAATTGGAGTATTAAGTAGTCATGTTTAATCAATTTTATTATTGATTAATCACCTCGCATCTCATGAAAAGATCTTTGTAATTTACTTATTATAAGCAATACAACAACAACAATACCCAATCCTGTCGGAGCAAGGTATGAGTGAGGTGAGATGTAGACAGTCACACCCCTACCGAGGGTAATGAGACTACTTTCAGAAAGACCTCCGTTAAGTGTGTGTGAGCAAACAAACATACAATCTGTAACGTGTGTGCGAGGAAAGAGAGACAATGACATACAACAGAAGCATATAAAGCAAACACATACAAGCAAGCAAAGGCATAAACACATACAGATAAAGAAAGAAACGAGGGAGCATGCACGCCAAAATAAGGAAGAAAAAAAAAACAAAGGCACCAGAGGCGCATAAGATCAAAATTCACATGGTCAACATATAAGAAGAAGGAGCAAAACACACCAAACATATTATAAGCAATCCCATACCATATTACCATAAACGCACTACATTTGTATCCGGAATAACTTCAGTATGTATAGAACTATAATTATCCGTTAAAACACTATAAAAGTATAGTTGTGTACAGTGGCGCAGCTGTTAAGGGGGGGGGGCCCCCCCCCCCCGCCCGACCCCCCAAAATTTTTTTTGCGATGTAGGGGTATATATAGTTTTCGTGTAGAAAAATTTCGGTATATTCGGTTTCGACCCCCCGAAAATTTCGGTATACCTGAAAAATAGCCTTAGGGAAAAAAAAATTTAGATCCCGACCCCCCACTTAAAAATTCCAAGCTTCGCCACTGGTTGTGTAGTAAGTTTTTGCGCATAGAGAAATCAAACATACTACTATATATCGACCCTCCGTCCCATATTAAGTGTCCACTTTTCAAATGCACAAAGTTTTAGGAAAATGGGGCCAACTACACTCTTCACCAATCAAATATCACTATTACCCACTAAAGTCTCTTCTCATTGGTTGAAAATATTCCCTGGACACTTAATTTGGGACATCCCAAGATTCCATTATGGACACTTAATATGGGACGGAGGGAGTACTATATATCGACTCTAACCACATTATAGCTAAAAACATAATACTAGTTACTATATATATTATAGCACATGTAATACGACGTCGCTGAGTCTACAGTGATGAACAGTAGCCACTGGGCTGCTACAGTAACCGGCCCACTTTTTTTTTTTTTTTTTTTTTTTTTTTTTTTTTTTTTCGTACCAACCGGCCTCGAAAAATTATGAAACTTGCGCCATTATTAACGAAATAATTTTCCCAACAAAAACGAGTACAAATATGCAATGCTTTATCCAACTCAATATATTTGTCTACGGCTTCGAAAAATTATGAAACTTGCGCCATTATTAACGAAATAATTTTCCCAACAGTAGCCGCTGGGCTGCTACAGTAACCGGCCCACTTTTTTTTTTTTTTTTTTTTTTTTATCATTCTTCGTACCAACCGGCCTCGAAAAATTATGAAACTTGCGCCATTATTAACGAAATAATTTTCCCAACAAACTCACCCCTTCCCCCCGCAACGCGGGCGGTTCGTCGTCCCACCCGCTATATATTAAAACTCAACCTAAACGACGCCGTTCCATGAATAGTAACTTTTTTTTAGGCTGCTGCTTTTTTTTTTTTTTTTTTTTTTTTTTTAATTATTTTTCGTACCAAACGGCCCAGAAAAATTATTAAACTTGCACCATTATTAACGAAATAGTTTTCCCAACAAAACCCGCAAAAAACCCGCGAGGCCGCAACGCGGCCGACCGTCGCCCGACATAATACTCGTAATCCATATATATGGTTGCCTCTAAATTTTGCAAGTTTAAACTCAATGGCTAAGGATCACCAGTATGGAGAACTGAAACAAGAACTAATATCAAAGTTTTCTTGTTTCATTCCTCTCTTGATCATTGTTCCTTTGTTATCTTCTAAATTATTAGCAAGTAGAATAAGTTCAAAGATATAAATACTAATAAGAACACTAAATACTACAATATGTCTATCTGAATCCTAACAAAAGCACTACAAATACGATATCCATCTACAAAGGATGTTTCATATGACTACCAAATCCCTTCCGAAAACTAATCACTTTTCATACCCTCAAATTGTAAAAGCTTTTCATCATCATTCATGTACATTCTTGTACCTTAAGCACCACCTGATCCATACTTCTTACCAAAGATTGCAGCTTGTCATAACCAGAAAGCACACCAGCACCAGCAATAGCACGTAGAATGTTGGCACCGGCACCTTTGAAAAGAGACTTGGCACCCTCCTTCTTTATAATCTGAGAGAGTGCATCCATGGAGCTCTTGTACATGACTGCTTCACCTGATGTCATCATCATTCTTCTACGCACTGTGTCAATTGGGTAGGATGCAAGCCTTGCACCATTCGTTATCACCCAACCTAGTGCAAAACTAGCAAAGAAACTATCCTGAATGCCCAAAAAACAAGCACAAAACAATTTCAAAAATTTTAATAACGCCAAAAATTAGTGAAGGTTTGTATGCAAAATGATTACAACCTTAGTTGACTCATTTATAAATAAATGGATCTAAAAATAAGTTACCTGCATCTTTCCAGTAAGGACCACCGGCTTCAAAGAATCATATAATCCAAAGTAAAAACCACGGTAGACAATGATTCCAACACACGAAATGTTGAACCCACGGTAGAGCCCAGCAATACCATATATCACTCGCTAGTGTCTTCTTGTAGACATCAACCAAACCGTTAAACTACCTCTCTCCACCCTTCTTTGCAGCCTTAGAATCATTTGCTAAACGGGTTCTGGCATAGTCAAGAGAATACACAAAAAAGAGGGAGGACGCACCAGCTGCACCTCCGGATGCAAGGTTGCCAGCAAACCATTTCCAATAGCCGTCTCTTTCTTAAAGTTGAAAAGCCTCTTAAAGTAATCCTTGAATGCAAAGTTCAGAGCCTGCAGTTAAAAGCAAGAAATAAGCATGGAAAGGTGAGAAATTGCACCTATGTTTGGACTTTGGATGTGCGTTATACGATCACATGATATTTAATGATAAGAATCAGTTGGTTAATCAGTTGCAAAAAAGACCCAAATCAACCAAATATTTCCTAATTCCAGGCTATGCATACTGCAAGACATACTAAAGTTCAACAAGTGAATTAGGAATGCCGAAAGTTTGAACTTTTAGAATATGAAAAAGAAAAGATGTACTTGCCTGAGTTGGAAAATAATGAACCACATTGGCAGTGTTCCCTCTCCACAAGGAAACAAACCCTTCGTCCTTGATGGTTCTACCAAAACAATCACCAATGCCTTTATACGGTTGAGACAGTCTACCAGCTTTAATCATCTCATCTTGATTCTGGATCAGAAGCTTCACACGTTTAATGGGAGCAGCCGCAGTTTTTGATACAGCTGCAGAACACCACCCATAAGAAAATCAATGGAGAATGTTGAGAAACCTTTCTCGGATGGTGCTTGGGCACAAATAGGCGACATTCTTGGCACAACCATTGAGAGATCAGTCGATGACTGCGTTGAAAGGCTTCCATACTGAGACTGCCTTCCAAGAAAACCCCCGGAAAGCTTTTGTAGAACACTTGGGTGATGTTTATAATCAATCATCATGTCTTCTCCCTGCACGAAGTCTTAAATAAATCACCTATGATATGGAGTAGTAAAATTTGGATGTGCTTTTTAAAAGTGATTTTGCACAATGAATAATCAAGATTAAGTTATCAACTATAATGAAAGGGGTTGTACAAAAGTACAAGATGTTTATACATGTAATAATCGGCTAATAATGTGTTTATCTATTCGGCAAATTCTGATTTTTTTAAGAGTTTAAAGACATAATGTCTAAAAAATCATTCATGTCAAAAGTGAAGGAACACCTTATGAAATGAAAGTAAAAATCTCATTAAATTACTTATCACTAAATTAGTAACATTTACTGTAATCTTAAATCACTACAACAAAATGTAAGAAGGGCGAAGCTTTCGGCGGGGACGCCCATGTCCCCGCCGAAAGTCGCTAAACGACAAAAACGACGCTGAGTTGGCACACTATCTCGCTGACCGTTTACTAAATTTTCAACGTAATCTTAATTGTTTCCGGGTTTTTTTTTCCGCCCTCACTTTTAGCGGGGACACGTCCCCGCTAAAAGTTTAGATGCACAGTACCAGATTTTTGGCGGAGA
This sequence comes from Artemisia tridentata subsp. tridentata, assembly GCA_021014915.2. Lineage (NCBI taxonomy): Eukaryota > Viridiplantae > Streptophyta > Magnoliopsida > Asterales > Asteraceae > Artemisia > Artemisia tridentata. The sequence continues at coordinate 66,068,673 of CP139507.1, forward strand.
CATGTCCCCGCCGAAAGTGTTATCCAGTTTTCCCTCTTAAAAATTACTTTATCCCGCCAATATTTTCTGCTACTATATTAGCCATGTCCCCGCCAAAAGTGCTGGCGCCAATTTATCCCGCCAAATTGCAACTTTATCCCGCAAAAGTTTTACCTATATATAACCTAACCGATCATCCTCAAATCGGCAAAACACAAATAACCAAATCGTTAATTCCCACAAAACACACATAACAATGACTGTTTACACGCCAGAAGAGGAGTGGTCAAAGGTTTTATCGTCGGAGGGTCTCTTTAATGAAGTTCTTAATACATATGGCTACGAAATTTATAATGAATATGGTTCTTATAAGAACATTAGCCCGTGGATGAGAGACCAGATTCTGGAATGGTTGAGGAAAAAGCCGTACTACAGAGAGATGTTGGACGAGCAAGCTGATGATGATGGAGGAGAAAGCACGTTGGAAACCAAAATTGATGATCTGGGAAATAGGATAACAAATCTTGAAGCTATGTTTGAATATTTCATCAAGCAAAGAAGGGAAAAGATGGTGCAGGTTCTAGCAAAGTGGGACGTAGCAGCAAAAAAAAAGAAAAGAATGGGCGATGTTTGTTATGGTCTATGTCGTGTGTTTTGTTTGCTTGTCGAGTTGTTTCGTTTGAGTTGTTTCGTTTGCTTGTCGAGTTGTTTCGTTTGATCTGTTTCGTTTGCTTGTCAAGTTGTTTCGTTTGAGTTTGTATGAAATGTATGTGGTTGAGAACTCTTGCGTGTTTTAAAAAAAATGTTTGCCTTCGTGTTTGTTAATTGTTCCTTCAGTTCCATTCTTTATGGTTATGGTTGCATGATGATTATGGTTGAATCTTGATGGATAGAAAGGTGGTGCAAAAGGGTTTAGTTGACGTTGAGTAGTGCTCATAGCTATGTGTACTGTGTTTTTAGTGTTTGTTTTTTGGTCTAGTGAAACTGTGAATTTGTGTGTGTGAGAGATGATATGAGAAGATAGAAAGGTTTGTAATGATGGTGATGGAGTGGTGGCAAGTACTGAAGTGAGAGTGAAATGAGGTTTAAGGGTGGTATAGGGTTATGAGTCAATGATGAGTTGCATAGGTAGATCACCGCCGCTAACGAAGGTGCACGACGACTGTTAAAGAAGCCTCGTGAAATACTTAAGTTTTCACAACAACAACAACATTTTATTAAACAACAACAATAACACAAACAACAACAACAACAACAACAACAACAACAACAACAACAACAACAACAACAACACTACATATGAAGATTGTCCAAGTCACCTAACAGCTCACGGAGTGTTGCATCCGACTGACATGCGCGGTCGTGGTCGTGGTCGTGGTCGTGGTCGTCGGGATTCGTTGCCATTTCAAGTCTTGCCTCCAGCATCCTTACTCTTGTCTCTAGCACCTGTTTTTGTGATTCAAGCATGTTTATCCTAAGATCTTTGGCATTACAGTTTGAGCACTCTGTTGGTGCAGATCCATCACCTTGAGATGTTGAAGCAGAAGAGATTACTCGTAACCGGTCATCAAATTCACTCTTCCACATAAAATATCCACATCCATAATCTTTTTCTCTTGGCTGTTACATAAATAAGGAAATGTTATGATTGTTTGTATATTTACATAAATAAGAAATGTATGATTTTTCACATTCAAAAGAGGACATGCATAATATTCCCATCCAAATGTATCTTTTTTATGTGATTTTCTTAGTTTTATATTCACAAGAACACATAAAAGGATTATATCGCTGCATCTCAGGTTTTGAAATTGGTGTGAAGATAAGAGGTTGTGAGGTTGAGTGGTTTTGAGGATAAGAGTGTATATAATATGTTTGTGAGGATAGAGCAGATCTGCTAGCTTTTGCTGGGAAGTTTTGGCGCCAATATTTTGGTGGGAAGTGTTGGCGCCAATATGTTTGTGCAGTAGAAGAAATAAGACAATAGAAGTTGTGTGATATAGAATGAACGAAGGAAGCAATTGTGTAGTTGAAACATAAATGTATATGGTTGGAGATCTGAAGGAAGCAATTTAAGTCATCATTTCAATACTGAGTAACATTTAATGTACGTACTTTGATTAATTTGACATAAAATAACGTATTAAGTCGAAAACAATTCATCATATGTTAAGGAAGTTGTACACATCTATTCCATCTTTCTGATTCAATTCAACCTAAAAACACACATCGTTTAACATCTCGTGTACAACCATATCATCTCGACTCATTCGTTTAACATCTCATGTACAACCATATCATCTCGGCTCATTCGTTTAACATCTCATGTACAACCATATCATCTCAGCTCATTCGTTTAACATCTCATGTATAATCATATCATCTCGACTCATTCGTTTAACATCTCGTGTATAACCATATCATCTCGGCTCATTCGTTTAACATCTCATGTATAATCATATCATCTCAACTCATTCGTTTAACATCTCGTGTATAACCATATCATCTCGGCTCATTCGTTTAACATCTCATGTATAACCACATCATCTCGACTCATTCGTTTAACATCTCATGTACAACCATATCATCTCGACTCATTTGTTTAACATCTCATGTACAACCATATCATCTCGGTTCATTCGTTTAACATCTCGTGTACAACCATATCATCTTGACTCATTCATTTAACATCTCGTGTACAACCATATCATCTCGACTCATTCATTTAACATCTCATGTACAACCATATCATCTCGACTCATTCGTTTAACATCTCGTGTACAACCATATCATCTCGACTCATTCGTTTAACATCTTGTGTACAACCATATCATATCGACTCATTTGTTTAACTTAGTTAAAAATGATGTAAATTAAGTATAGATGACTTAACTTAGTTAAAAATGATGTAAATTATTTTAAAAAGTTTTAAATCAATTAAAGATGATTTACAAAATATTTAAATTAAATTTAAATGAATTAATAGTGATTTAACTTAATTAAAATGTTTTAAAAATAATTTTAAATGATTTAAAGTAAGTATAAATGATTTAACTTTATTAGGTAAAAGTGATGTAAATAATTTTAAAAAGTTTTAAATTAATTAAAGATGATTTAGAAATTTTTTAATTAAATTTAAAAGATTTAATATTGATTTGAGTTAGTTAAAATAATATAAAAGAGTTTTTTTTTTTTTTTTTTTTTTTTTTTTTTTTTTTTTTTTTTTTTAACTGCTTTCGGCGGGGACATGTCTCCGCTAAAAGATTTCACCAAAAAATTTGTTTTTCCCTCTTCGCATTTACTTTATCCCGCCAAAATTTTTGGCGATTAGTAAAAACCTTTAGCAGGGACTTGTCCCCGCCAAAAGGCTGGCTAAAAGACAAATTTTCTTTTAGCGGGGACATGTCCCCGTCGAATGTAATCGCCAAAACCTAACCTCAATTATTAATAGATCTGCTTTACACTTAGTTAAAAAAAAAAAAAAAAAAAAAAAAAAAAAAAAAAAAAAAAACTCATCTCCTACCATCGTCTTCCTCTCGACCACAGCACGACCATCTCCACCAACACCACTAATCACAACCACAGCACCACCATCTCACCACAGCACCATCATTTCCACCACATAAACCCATACTCGCACCACTGTGCACCACCATAGCCCCTCCTCAAACCCTCTCCTCGTATAATTCTTTCCTCAACCCCTCTCCTCATTTAATTCTTTCTTTTTTTCATCTCTTTCTTCCTTTATCCCTCTCGTTTACAAAACCTAGGTGATAATTTTTTTTTAATTTATTGATTTTTGTTATTTTTTTTATATATGTTAATTTTTTTATATGTGTTAATTTTTGCAATATGTTAATTTTTGATATATGTGTATTATGTTTTTTGTTATTTTTTTTTTATTTTTTTGTTATTTTTTTTTGGTACAGTTTCTGTTGAGAACCGAAGCCGAGACCCGAAGCCGAGAACCGAAGCCGAGACCATAGGTTTATAGTGGTTAATTTGTGTTTATTTTTTTTGTGTTTACGTTTGTACCGGGGACATGTCGCCGCCAAAAGTTTATAGTCATTCATTTGTGTTTATGGTTTTTTTAGTTCCTTGTTGAGATCGAGACCGCCTGTTCACACCGAGACCACAACACAGCCTTGACCACCGAGACCGAGCCGACTCCAACCGTGTACCACAGCCTTGACCACAGCCGTGACAAAAGTATGTTTTTTTTATCCAATTTGTATCCATTCTAATTTAATGGTGTATGAACTATGAACCTGCCATGCCATCGATATATTGTGTGGGTTTGCTTATTTTCTGAGTTATCAGTCGTAGGGGTGTTTGTTAGAATGCGTTGTAGTTGACATATAAGTAGTTGACAGTTGGTGAGAATTGCTAGACAGTACTTGAGCGGTTGGTCCCTTGAAACCACCATGTCATACAAGCGGCAATGTTACAAGGCCTTTTACACAAGACATTATCAAGGAGCTTATCAGCTTATGAGTTAAATAAGCTCCTTGATCATGGTTTATGTAAAATTCCTTGACCAACTAGTGCTTAAAACTTAGAGTCGTCACACACAAAAAATCGTGAAACTGGTTAAGTGGTTATCAGCCTAAGCGTTTCTTTTTTTTTTTTTTTTTTTTTTTTTTCCTTCAAAACCTGCTATTTCCAATCATTTGCTAAATTTAGACAGCTTATCTATAATAGCTAACAAATAATAAAGAAAGCAGCTGCCAATATCCGGCCTTGTGTGGTTAATAGCAGCAGCAGCCCGAAAGGGTGTGTTTGGTTAGCAGCAGCCCACAATGGTGCATTTGGTTAATAGCAGCCCCGAAAGGGTGCGTTTGGTTAACAGCAGCCCCGATTAGGGTGCGTTTGGTTAACAGCATCCCCGAAAGGGTGCATTTGGTTAACAGCAGCCCTGAAAGGGTACGTTTGGTTAACAGCAGCCCACAAGGGTGCATTTGGTTAACATCAGCCCCGATTAGGTTGCGTTTGGTTAACAGCAGCCCTGATTAGGGTGCATTTGGTTAACATTAGCCCTGATTAGGGTGCTTGTGTAAATGATTGTTTTTTATATTGGGGGGTGGGTAACGAAGATTTGCAGAATTGTCCCATCTGCAATGCTAGTGGATGGAAAGACAAGAACACACTAGGTAAGAAAAATCCTAACAAGGTGTTGCGTTACTTTCCTATCATTCCTAGACTACAACGTTTGTACAAGTCTAAACACACTGCAAAACATATGACTTGGCATGCTTCTGGGCAGTCTACGGAGAACGGTAAGATGCAACACCCGGTTGATGGTCAAGCATGGAAGAAATTTGACATGAAGTATTCGAAAGAATTTTCCTATGAAAAAAGAAATGTCCGATTAGGGTTGGCTGCTGATGGTTTCAATCCGTACGGCAACCTTAGTCAGTCTTACAGCATGTGGCCGGTCATATTAACAACATACAATACGCCTCCCTGGATATGTATGAGAGAGACTTCTCTTATGTTGACGTTGTTAATTCCGGGCCCAAAATCACCAGGGAAGGACATAGATATTTACTTGAGGCCTTTGATTGAAGACCTAAAGATTTTATGGAAAGATGGAGTCATGACTATGGATGATGTCACTGGCACTGAATTCTGTATGAGAGCAGTGCTTTTATGGACTATCAATGACTTTCCCGCTCAAAGTAGTTTGTCTGGGTGGAGTGGGCAAGGTTACAAGGCATGTCCGACATGTAATATAGACACTCCAGCTATTCGCGTGTTAAGAAAAACCGCTTATGTTGGTCACAGAAGATTCTTAAACGCGACCAATAAATGGCGGAAAAATAGAAGGGCATTCTATACTCCGGTCGATGATAGACCACCTCCTAGAAAATTTACCAGTGATGTCATATGGACTCAACTTAGGATATTGCCTAAACGTATCCCGGGGAAACATCCAAGTTTTGGGGCTGCGAAGAAAAAACGTGATCCTGATCGCGAATTGAATTGGACCAAAGTATCTATTTTCTACGAGCTAAAGTATTGGTCTTTTCTTACACTAAAACACAATTTAGATGTCATGCATATCGAAAAAAATGTGTGTGAGAGTGTGTTGGGTACTTTGTTAATGAATGACAAATCAAAAGACACCAACAAGGCAAGACAAGACTTACAAAATTTGCAAATTCGTGATGAGTTGTGGCTCGTCAACAAAGGAAACGGGAAGTGCTCTAAGCCTGATCGGTTAAAATCAAGTCATATTTATTTCCAAGGAAACACAAGTGAAGTATGTGTGACCCGGTTCGTTATCCCCGATGAGAGTTGAATGGAATTTGTGAGATCGGGTTTGTGAATCGTGTTTGAGATAAAAATTTGAGAGATTTTGGATTTGGATTACAACTACGTAAAACAATAAATAGGCTAGGAAATAAAAATACAATTAAAAACAATTAACGTAATTAAAACGTAAACGTTATAAACTAAAACATGAAATCTACGAAATATAAATCCTAGGGTACCTAATTAATTTTTCTACGTTCTAAATATAAAAAGAAAATTTTGGAAAAAAGAAAAATATTTTTTTTGATTTTTTAATAATTTTTTATAATTTAAAAACTATTTAAACTAATTTAAATTACTAAAAATACCAAAACTATTTTTAAAAATCTGAAAATTTTCCTTAAAATACTTTATACTACCAGAAAGCTAAGAAAAATTTAAAAAGTGAAAAAGCTTTTGGAAATAAGCTAAAATTAAGCTGATCGGTTCAATTAAGCTTATAAAGAAAACAAAAGGGGTTTTAAATTAAATAGTGTAATTTTTAACTAAAAAGAGACTAAGAGTCCAGTGGTAAGATTGCTTGTGTTTGTGTGTGCTAAATGTCCTGGGTTCGAACCCCAGGACTGACAAAATTTTTACAACCTATTTTTTTTCTTGATTTTCTTTTGCAAATGACTCAAAGCAACATTAAACAAAACATGCAAAATAAACTCAAACAAAACATACGAGATCTAAACACAGCTAATAATCAACTCAAACACAAACAATAAACTCAAACCATATGCAAAATCAACTCAAACACAAACATTAAACAAACCAGCTAATAATAAACTCAAACACAAACAGTAAACATAAACCATATGCAAAATCAACTCAAACACAAACATTAAACAAAACTCTAACCGTATATAACTTCAACAAGCAGGAAAGAAAAAAAAAACAAGATAAGCTAAACTAATATATATATTTTTTTTCTTTTTTTTCGAGCTTAAACTTAAGAACCATTATGCTAACTTATCAAAATAAACAACAACCCGAATTGAATAAAGACACAGAACACACAAACTGATTTAGAGCAAACTTATAAACTTGATTTAGAGCAATTTATAATCTCAAACTTGATTTTCAATCTTAAACTACGAACAACTTAAGCAGTAACAGGAATGAACTAAGTAGAAATTAAGCAGTAATCTAAACAATAAACATCGACTTATATTAAATTAAAAAGTAAAGTTACAACCGAATTAAAAAGTACAAATTACCTTAAACTAGCTAAACTAAACCTTCCTGCTTAACGAAAACTAAAAATAAAAACATACCGAATTTAAAGCTAAAATAATCCTGGTTACCGCAATAACCTCACTACTCTATTTATACTACTAAAAAAAAGAAAAAAAATAAAGAACTCAGGTCCTCCTTTTGTGTTTCTCTTGTGAGATAAATCTTCACAAAAAGTTACTTGTGCTTCTTTGCTGACTTTCCCCGCCGTTGGATGAATCTTGAACTTGATCTTGGCCCTTTATTTTGGTCTTAGCGCCCACTACATCCCACGGATTGATGACCTGGCTTGGAGAAGGTTTAATGGGGAAAGGGTAGTGAAATGGGGAGTGGAGAAGGGTAGTGAAATGGTGAAAGATTTGGGGAAGAGGAGTGGATAGTGATGGTTGTGTTGGCTGCTTGTGTTTTGGCGGGATAGAGGTTTGGGGAAGAAGACAAAGCTAAGAAGCGAATTAGGGTTGTGTTATCGACCGATTGGGATATTGACCAAGCATTTGGGGATTTGACCCTTTTTATTTCATCCGATCATTAGCTTATATTGAGATTGGGTCGGTCGGGTTTTGTTTGATGTGGGCTGGGTATTGTTGGTGGGCTTGGGTATTTATTTTTGGGTTTAAATAGGTTGGGTTAGGATTGTTGTTGGATCCGGTAGTGGGTATTTGTAGAATAAATGTTGGGGTAAATGAGAATTAATCCAAGGACCAAATGTGTAAAGTTGTCAAAATCAAGGACCAAATCTGCCGAATCTCCAAAGCTAATCCAGGTACCAAAATTGCCAAGCTTATTAAGGACCAAAAATTTTTTTTTTTATTATTTTTTATTTTTTTAAGCTTGAGGGACTAGACTTGCCATTTATGCAAATTTTGTTTGTTTTTCAATCGTTTTCAATCATTTTGCATATGGAATACACAAAAACACATCTCAAAGATATTTTTAACATTATTTGATCGTTTTAAAGTGTTTTTGGTTGTTTTGACTCGAAAATTGGACGAAAAGATATGTGTAAAACGACAAATATCAAAGCCTCATCCCACATACTCTTTCATAACTGAAGAAAGAAAGCTTTTTTGTCAATTCATCAAAGGTACGCGTTTTATTTCAAAATTTATTTGTTCGAATTCAATTCGCGTATTCATTTCGATGACTTATTCTAATATCATGATTTTTTTTGTCAATTCATCAAAGGTGTTAAACTACCTGACGGGTTCGGATCTAACTTCAAGCATAAAGTGACCAACAATGATAGCAACATAACAGGCTTGAAGGCTCATTACTGTCATATAATGATGCAGCGGTTACTTCGTGCTGGACTTCAAAATTACTTGAAGGACCAAACCACCGCAACACCAATAATCGAGCTTTGTTCATTCTTCAAACAAATATGCGCTCGAACTTTGATGGTGGATGACATGTTGAAAGCTAAAGAATAACTGATCAATATTTTGTGCAGTTTCGAGCAAATATATCCTCCTGCTTTTTTTGACATTATGATTCACTTGGTTATTCATCTACCCGAAGAGGCTGTTGAAGGCGGGCTTGTTTACATGAGGTGGATGTATCCATTTGAAAGATACATGAAAAAGCTCAAAAATTACGTCAGAAATAAAGCTAAGCCTGAAGGTTCAATAGCGGAGGGTTATATTGTTGATGAAGCATTAACTTTCTATTCGCATTATTTTTGAGGTGTTGAGATGAGATTTAATCGTCCTGACCGGAATGAGGACGGTCCAAGCCCAACAAGTCGATTTCAGGTGTTTCGATCAATCTGTAAAATGAATGGTAGACAATCATTAATTCGGCTTCAACCAGACACAATGCAGAAATTAGTATGGTATGTACTACACAACAGTCATGAAATCGACCCGTACATGAACGAGTACAAGAGGTACGCGTTTTATTTCAAAATGTGTTTTACGTAAGTTATTATTCGATGACTTATTCTAATATCATGAACATTTACAGGGCATTTCTTGGCAATGACATACAAGAAGGATTACCGCGCTAGTTTAGGAACAAGGTAGACTTATTGTATGTATTACCCTGTAAAAATAACGACTATTACTCATATATATCTATTCTTAACTTTTTCATAGATTCGTGAATTAAAAGTAAAGAATGACCCAAGTTGTACTTCCGAGTTATTCGCTTTGGCTTGTGGACCATCATGTACTGCAGTCTCAGTCGAATCTTGCGTAGTCAACGGTGTGAAGTTTATCGTACACGACCGTGATTTACATCGTTCAACTCAAAACAGCGGAATTTCAACTCCTAATCCTAGCGGAGGAATGTATTATGGCCAGCTTGAAGAAATTCTCGAGTTTTTGTATATTCTGTTCAAGGTTGTGCTGTTCAAAGTCAAATGGTTCGACACTGATAACGAGGGTCGCATAAAACGTTGTACCTATAGAAATAACATTACACAAATTATGACAGACTGTGTATCGTTTCAAAATTAACCATACATTCTTGCAACAAAAGCAACACAAGTCTTTTACCTTGATTTCCCGGGTAAACGTGGTAATTGCAAGGCCGTCCAAGATTCTTATCATCGAAATATTTGGAACCCGGATATCATCGTGGTAGAAGACAATCAAGATGTTGTACATGACAACAACTCATCACATGTCACACTCTCTGCTGAGTTGGATAAGTTGAATTATAACACCATAAATATAGATGTCCAGCCAACGGAAGTTGAGGCACCACCACCACCAATTATCACTGATGTCGACGAAGACGATGATATTGATTATGATGACCACGTTCCTCATGATTTAGCATCTGATGGTGAAGACCACGTCGATCATGAAGATGAAGCTGACACTAATAATGAGGATTTTTATCTTAGTGATGTGGGAGATTGATCTCAAATTGTAATTTGTTAAACGAAACTTATTTGAATGAAATTGTTATCGAGTGGTTAAATGTGTTTATTTATTTATTTAATTATTTATTATTATCTTTTTTGGTATATATTGTTATTTATTTGAATGTGTGTATATATATATATATGCATATATGTGTTTCTTCACTAATTTCTATGTTCTTGTACTAGTACATTTACAGATGGCAGATGTTGTGGCTAGGAGCCACGGTGGCGATGGAGGTAATGAGCCACCCCGTGGTCCCTCGAGGAGGATAGGCACTAACTGTCAGCGTAAGAATTTCTCGATTATTCTAATTAAACTTGATCATTATTTGAAATTGATAATTTGTTATTTTATGTCATCATCACTTGAATTTGATTACTTGCCGGTCCGAATGGAGACGATATTGTCAGAAGTATCGAAGCTTACCTCAGAAAGTGATACGATGACAACAAATACAAATTCAAAAGGCAAAATTTTACACGGCAAGGTGGGGTTGAGAAAGTTGAAGAGATCAAGAATAAGCGTCCGGCGAACCAGATGCCTAAGGATTGGGAAGAATAGGTAAATTACCAGATCGACACTTTATAATAATAATAATAATAATAACAATAATAATAATAATAATAATAATAATAATAATAATAATAATAATAATAATAATAATAAAGTGATGTTTAATAATAATAATAATAAAGTGATGTTTTATAAATAAAAAAAAACAAAAAAAAAAAAAAAAAAAAACAATAATAATAATAATAATAATAATAATAATAATAATAATAATAATAATAATAATAATTATTATTATTATTATTATTATTATTATTATTATTATTATTATTATTATTATTATTATTATTATTATTATTATTGTTAGTGCAAATATTACGATATTTAAACTAAACGGTTTCTTCGGTTTTAATAATGACAAACATGTAACTTGTAATACATAACGTAAAATGTGCAAGTTACTTGTAAACACAAATCATCAATGCATACTTACATCAACACCTCCCGACGTCTCAAGTATGCTTCAACGAAGTCGTAGATTTCCATCCCGACATAAATCACTCAAGGTATGGACAAACAAATCTACTACTTGACAAATGATCAAAGGATTATATTTTTCTAAACTTCACATTTTTTCAAAAATATATTTTACAAATTATTTTTGAATTAAAAAGAAATGTTTTATTTTGAAAAATAAGTTTAAAAATCCCAACAGCTATTTTCCCCCCCAAAATCAGCTCCAACCTTCCCCAAATAAGTTTTCACCAGAAAAGACAAAATTTGGAGCGTCCTTGTCTGGGACGGCTCCACGGTTCCACTAAATTTAGTGGAACCGTGGGACATTTAGTGGAGCCGTCCGTACAAAATTTTCTGTAACGTTCAGATTTTTCTTGCCTATAAATAGTGGACCATTTCACACTTCCAACTTGATTTTTTCAGTCCTTTTTCTCTGGTCTAATCCCTCATCACTTAAATGACTTTCTTTGATCATTTGGAGAGTCTTAGTTTGTTTAAGAGTGATCCAATCATCCATTCAAGTGATCCTCTTCATTCCTCTTGATTAGCAAGAGAAGAACACAAAGTATCCAAGTAGATATAAAGTGTTGTCATCCCTCTTGATTAGCAAGAGAAGAACACAAAGTATCCAAGTAGATACAAAGTGTTGTCATCCCTCTTGATTAGCAAGAGAAGAACACAAAGTATCCAAGAAGATACAAGAGTTGTAGTTGTTAGGTCTTGTAACATTTGTTACACTCTTGATTGTATCATAGCATACATCAAGATTATTTTTCTTTTGTGAGAGAGCGAGTCAAGATCATTGTGATCTTAAGAGATAGTGAAGATCTCTTGAAGCCATTGGGCTTGTGTGATTGATCATGTGGATCAAGGGTAGATCGGGTAGATCGAGTCAAGTGGGAGTAGATCATTGTGATCGTGTTGAGATCTTGGAGATCTCTTGAAGCCATTGGGCTTGTGTGATTGATCATGTGGATCAAGGGTAGATCGGGTAGATCGTGGTAGATTGGTGCTAGCTAAGATTAGCACTCGACATCTAGCTCAGTGTCGGAAATAGGATAAGCGACGTGTACGGTGTAGATCGGGTAGATCGTGGTAGATTGGTGCTAGCTAAGATTAGCACTCTACATTTTGCTTAGTGTCGGAAAACAAGTTAAGCGACGTGTACGGTTTTCTTCGCCTGAAGGGAGTTTGTTGATTAGTGAAGTAACTCTCGAGTTGGGTACTCGGGGAGTGGAGTAGGGCGAAGAGGAACTCCGAACCACTATAAATCACCGTGTCCGGTTTGCGCCTTCTTACTTATCTCTTTACTTTCATTTCATTTTTTATCGCTTTATATTTGCATTGTGTTTTTGCTTGTGTGGATAGTTGCTTATATTATGTTGATTATCTATGTGTCGTGGTTTGATTGTGCATATGTTGTAGTTTACTATATTCATCTCTTGATGCTATATGATCATAGTTGACACTTTTCATATCACATCACACTTGATTGAGAGTTTGATACAAAAGTTTTAAATTTCTAAATGGAAACGTATTCACCCCCCCCCCTCTACGGTTTCCACAATTGGTACCAGAGCCACGTCGCTCAAATTTTTAAAACAAATGGTTTTCAAAATTGAGTACGATCCATGTATCAAATTACCTATGAAGGTGATAAAATATGAAAAGTATTTACTTGTCTAATACTTACAAGTTTTGTTGTTAAGTATACTTTGTCATACTAGCTTGAAGGTTTTCTTAAACCACTAAAAGAATAGTGTTTTTAAGTGTCTGATCATGTTTTCAGAACGAGTCATTAAGTCATGCAGTTCTGAATCAGAAAACAGACCACGGTACCACTAAATATTGTACGGTACCGTTATATTTAATGGTACCGTGAGTCATTCAATGGTGCCGTGCATCTGTTTGCATGTTTTTCATTTTTGGTTCATTTTCAAAAATCCATATAAAATCAACCATAAGTCTGTACGAGTCGTGTCGCCCATCATTTTAAACAATGTTGAGTCTACTTTCATTTGAGAAATATTTTTATGAATTAATTCTAAATGAAAGCATGTTAAAGTCCTTGATTTTCAACTAAAAGTCTTCTGGTCATACAGTTTGCGTAAATTTTTGGTCAAACTGAAAAAGGGCGATTCAACTTTTAAACCTTGACGTCTTTTCAAAGTGACTTAGCAAAAATCTTTGAAATGGGGAGGAAATCAATTCGTTTTCAAAATCAAGCTTAGTATACATTGGTATACCTAATACACAAAATGATGATAAGTATTTCGGTGTGTTAAGCTAAATTGCTGTTTGTTCATTATAGTTCTCCGGTTTATGCATTTATAAGGCTCATGCTAAATCACTTGCACTATACTAAGAAATTAGTTTGCATTGCATATAGGCATAGACCATTTTTCTTGCATTTGTTGCAAGTTTTTAAAATGGTTTAGTAACCTTCTTAGGAATAGAAACTAAGTTGGTAGATCATGTGTGTCAAAATATATTGTCTTACACAATTATTTTTCCAAAGGTTTAAGTGTAAAAAGTATATCACCCTAAAATACTTAACACTTTCATAAAATCTGTAACATGATCTTTAAAACATTACATCATTTTGTCTTGTTTGACCATGTGTTGTCTAAACAAGATAAAAGGTCATTTTAATACATTAGTATTTAAGTAAAAGAAAATGTATTAAACTTGCATTGATTTAACACACATACAAAATGTTTTAAACATTTAGTATTTTACGTATGTTGTATAAAAATAGTTAAGATAATTATTTTTATACTAATGAGGTGTCGAAAAACTAAGAATATTATACTTAATAATATAAATAGTTTTTCTCAAAATAAAAATAAAATGACAATATCAAAGTAGTAACTTAATATGTCATTAACCTCACACATACAACTAGTATTAGAATAAATGGAACACACTCCTTAAATTTTTATTTTATTTTTAAAAAAGGAGTGATCGTGAGGGTCAAGAAAGATTTCGAGTACATATCAATTCATTATTCAAATTATGATTGATATCATCATCGAATCTAATTGATAAGTTTTCGAGTGTGGACATGAAATTGGAGTCATTATTTGTTTAGCTTCAAGATAACATCAAAACATGATGAAACATATTATCTTGAATCTACATACTCAATCACACTCGATTGTTATGAAAATAATGAGGTCCTCTCATGACGAAAATAATATGCATCGGATCATAAATCACACTTGTGTTGAAGATGCCATGTTAAGTCTTCTTGTCCAATGGTTGTGTTCCAAACTTTAAACTAACATGTTTAAAAGATGCATAAAATACACAACCAAGTAGGATTGGCAACTTGGATGTTTCATCTGAAATATACAAGTAATTTACATTGCAATGCAATTAGTAAATGTGTCATTTCCGAAAAACCAAACAAGAGCAAACAAACAACATATGCAAACTTTGCTCATGAACAACTCAACACTCAAAGTCACATGTATAGTAAAAGTGTCATACATAATATGTTATTAACTAGAAAATTATGTAAGTCATCAATCTTTGAGAATATCACATGTATTTCTCTTATCAAAAGATTGACAACGGATAACTTATATCCTATGCATCTTATTTTCTTTGTGACATGAATGGTTATGTTACAAGAGAATACATTGCATCCTGTTAACAAATGTAGGATAATAAAGTTGAATAATAACCTAATACGACATGTGTCATTGCCTAAACAAGTAAAATTGGTCATACACTAAAATACTTGTTTCACAAAGCACTCTTAAGAGTGATAAGTTTCCTCTTAGAAAAGCATACTTGTTGAAATAAACAGTATGTCTCATTTCAAATAAAATGCTCACAAGATCTATTGAGGTAAGTAACCTTTACTAGATTCTCACTCAAGATATGCAAAGGAGCATTCTTGAAACACGCACGATGTAGTTGATTCTACATTGTATCACATTAGAGTGTCTCTTGGTTCTAGGAAACCAAATCATGTTAAAATAACATGTAACAACTCAACAAACAAAGATGTTGTCCAAGAGATCATAAAATACACCATCTCCATCAAACAACCTTTAAATCTCAAGCACGAAATTAAAACATTTCGCTTGCCTTTGTTAGGAGTTGTGTAAGACATGTCATTTTCTTAACCAACTTTCAAAGTATGGTTAATTGAGTCATATTAGGCCATGTATAAGCAAAACAAGATAACATCATCTTTGCTATACTTCGATAGGCAAATATAGGAATTTGAATTCTTCTAAACATGAGAATGACTACTGGAGAACCTATCGCACTAGAAATTCAATTTGACCTAATGGTTGGATTGCTTCCAGGAGAGAAGTTGGGTTCGTGTATAACCCGTAAAAATGGTCGTGTTTAGCCTTAATTGAGCACCACTAGTGATAGTCTCATACTCATTATCTAACTTGAAAATTTTTCATTCCTACATTTTACTAGAGATAGTTTACATCGGTGAACTTTATCTCCCATTAGGATGTCATCTTGAACAAGTAGTAATTAGGATCTGCCTTAGCAAACCTAGATTGCTTGCATCCCACATACGTGTTTCAAAATGATAACATGTTCTCGTAAGATATGGTTAAATGTCTTCATGATCTTAAATGCTAAATGATTATCATGTTTTACATGATGCTTGCATTTATTCCTTATGTGCATTTTACATGATTTACTTGTAAAGTTTGCACCCACACTATGTCCTTTTGACACATTAGGAATTAGGTATGCCCATCACTATGAACCCTTAGAAGTCATAGAGCCATACACTAGTGTCAAAACCCATAAGTCAAAGTAGTCACGAAGTTACCCTAATTCCCCAGTCATCACACCCTTTTGTCATGGGAAGGTTAGGAACAAACCTAGTAGAACTCAGAGTAGGGTTGACAACTTAAATATTTCATCCGAAATATTCAAGTAAGTTTAACTTGCGATCGCAATTGTTAAATGTCATATCCGAAACATCATACTCAAGCCTTTTAACAACATATGTTAAAACGCTCATCCAAAAGCTAAAAGCTAACATCAACCCTCGGATGACAAAGGACTCACAAGTTACTATATAAGTGATTAGTAGTTCATTTCATCCTCGTGTGATTATACACGTCTTAAGATCCCAAACCCTGCTGCGAACCAGCACCATAGGCCTAGCTTTACATCTTTCAAAACCCCGTTAAACACTCACGTGCGAAGCACATCAAAATCCATAAATCAACCAAACCTCTAAACCGAGAATCCCTTAACCATCTCTGTCTAGGTCTAGGAATGATGGAACATATTCCATAAATCTTATGACTATTTAAATATTTCACTGGAAATATTAAAGTCATCCCTTGTACCCCTCTTATGACTACTTGAATATTTCACTGGAAATATTGTAGTCATCTCGTGTGTCTCGTCTCATGACTCTTTAAATATTTCACTGGAAATATTAAGTCATCCTTCACATCACTCTAATGACTACCTATGTATTTCCTTGGAAATATAAAAGTCATTTCTTCTCGTCTAGTACCGTTTGAAGAATTTATTAGGTATAAATTCTCGCCTCGTGTCGAAAAGTCTCACTAATTCAGCGAGATTTATTCGAAAAATCATCTTAAACTCCGATGACTACTTAAATATTTCATCCGAAATATTTAAAGTATATTTAATTTTCTAAATGCAATTAAATGTCATTTCTCGTTCTCAATTAACGTTCACCGAATCCCGTTGGGTTCATTCATAAAGGAATTTATTTGGTATAAATTCTTTTAATCCAAAGTCCAGAAAAGTCACAACATATGTGAAATTTCTTTGTCAAAAATCTTCCTTTCAATTCTCACCAACACCATCAAAACCCACTCGATGTAGTCTTGAACCAAAACCGTCTCCTATCAGAATAGATTCTATCTATCATCTGATTCCTTAGCCTTTTCCCTTTCACTTCCGCATGGTATTAAACACTACCAATGCTTCCGCATCCCACTCATCTTCCACACACTTCAAACGAAGAATCGCTAGGATACGTTGAGATAACCCTTCCTCATCAACATAGATAACCCACTAGAACCTTATCACTAACCTCACAACCTTGAAGATTTTATCTTCTTAACCCCTAGGATATCTCCACGTGATCACTTGCCTCATCATAATATTCTATGAATATTCACAATGATTGAGAAGAGCTACGTGACTTCAAAGGTGAAGTTTATCGTATGCTATCCACCACCTGTCATGACGTTACTAAGCTCATCGCTTCCGTCATCGTTCGTTTTCCTCTTTATCTTCTACATCTTGTCCGGATGGTAATAGATTAAGGGGGAGCGAAAACACACTCATACGGTCTTTCACGAAACACTCTCAAGAGCACACAAATGTGGTTCTTATTCCCTAGGAAACTACCCTTTAGCTGCCCAGAACTAGGCTGCACAGGAAAATTCGTGACTTCCAGGTCACGGTACCGTTAAATAGGCCATGGTACCATTAAATTTAACGGTACCGTGTGGTATTTAGTGGTACCGTGCCTATGTTTTGTTGGTCCACAAATTGTATATGGATCACTAAGTAGTCTTGAATACCTAGTAGATGGTTAGGATAAATCCGAACCAATCTAAGTGAGAAACCCTAAGTGATTGTTATTGTTAATGCGGAATCTTAACAAGAACAATTAAGAACACAAGCAGGGATATCACTAACTTCGTATATTGATATTCACTATTATGAATTCGTACAACTCACACACACGAACTAACAAACTTTAGGGATCCTTTTATAACACAAGGAAACCCTAGACGACACAGAAGATATACACAAATCTTCTATAAAGATACATACACGTATTGTATCTTTTCCTAACATAACTCTAACAAACTTTCCTATCTTCACGACCAGACTTAACTTTATAAGTCAACCAGACTTAACATGTACTACCAGACTTAACTTTACATAACCAGACCTAAATCACAAACAGACCTAACTTAGTAAACTACCAGACCTAAGTTGTCTGCTCTTGATACGCATCATAATTCCCAACAATCCTCCCCTAACTTGATCTTCATGCTTCATGAACTTCAAGTTCTTCTGATTTAGCCTTCTGAGGATTGAATCTTGAATACATTGAAATGTATTTAGGTCTTGTTTCTTTCTAGCAGCTTGAATCTTGATAAGCTCTTCTGATATGGTCTTTGCAGCAACATTGACTATATGTACATCAATTCATATTAAGTTTCATATCTATTCTCATCACTATTCACAAGTGTGTTAACACCTGTGAGAGGTGAATCATTGAAATTTAATGGATTTGATGTCTCTTTACCAATAGCCATTACTACTGGAGTAGCCAAATGTTTTGGTGTGTAAGACCATGGTACACTGATAACCATATGATTTTAAGCAAATCATCAGCTTATCAACGGATTTGTTAAGTCTTTACTAAAAGCCGTTTGCTTCTGGACTAGTCAATTCTTTGATGGAAAAGCACCTCATTATGGTGAATTGATTACCATTTATGGTTTTCCACAGCCTTTACCACAAGCCATAACCTTGTGGGCTAGCCAACTCTTCACTTATCTTAGATATGGTGAGTTGAATACCATACAATTTTTGGCAAATTGTCAGCCATAAACGGATTTGAGCAATCTTTACCTGTTAGCCGTTTGCTCAGGATTAGCCAGTCCTTATGTTGATGAGACAAGGTGGACTGATAACCTTTTGATGTGTTAGTGCAAAGCACCTCCACCAAGTGAGAAGTTCCAATAATCTCACTTAACAACTTGTGAAAATTCTTTCAAACACCCTTAGGCTACATCCTTCAAAGACTGCTTCTTAATCAAATCCAATAACATCTCATATCCTTCATCCTTTTTACTAGCATACAACTTTTTGCTCATCATTTCCTTGCAAACACTTGATGATAAAGGATATTCCACCTCTGCAAGCATATAAATATCAACATTCTTTAATGAAACACAATGTACCTTGCAGGTATGAAAATATCTCCAGCTGACAATGTTATGTTCCTCAGGAAGTTTCCACACTATATCAGACTCAGTTGGTGGCTCAAACATCACTTTCAAATTTCCCCAAAAGACTCTTTCAAACTCATCTTCAGGTGGATGATCTCCATATTTAATATTCACCAACTGATAAAGTTCTTGAAGATCCTCCCTATTCACATCAATCAAAATGCCAGCAAAATTCATATAAACAATGTTAGAATTATCTTCCCTTATTATTTGATATGCAGCCCTTCCACCAGTCATGATAAGTTGATACTTGACAACCTTAGTAGGTTCCTTAGTGCTTTCAATCGTCCCCATTGTGGCTCCTTCAGATGAAGGTTCTTCATCTAATTCCTCTTCAACAACTACTTTCTTGGATTTACTCTTCCTTTCCAAACCTTTTCTTCTTTGAAACACAATAGGCTTAATTACTTCATCTTGCACTTCTTCTGTTGACTTACCAGCTTCAGGTTGTGTATCAATCACTTTATCAGGTTCAATGACTAGTTCAGTCTCTTTAGCCTTTCTACCTTGAAAGCAATATTTCTGCACATCATCATAATCAGTAGCTTTGTAACCTTGATCTCTCTCAAATGCCTTGAGATATGCTACTTGTATTTCTTCATATGACTTCTTTTTCATCTGTTCCAAAGAAAGATGCATTTGATTCTTAAGATACATCTTCATATCATACTTCTTTTCTGCCATAGACATCTTCTTAGGAATCTTTGATTTCTTTTGAAGTTTGAACTTTTCCAAGAATCCACCCAATGTATCATCATTACTTCTTGCATTAATGAATTCAGCTAACTGTTTGGCTCGTTCATCAGCAGTTAAACCTTCAATAGTTAGCAGCTCTTCATACTTTGCTCTCACTTCATCATCAACATTGAGTAGTTTTGTAAAATCATCAGATTCTTCAGCCAACTGTCTTGCATATACTGCATCTAACATCTTTTGTCTTTCTTCATCAGCAATATCTTGAGCCTTAATCCTCTCAATTTCAGCCTCAGATGCAAGTTCTTCTCTTGTTTTTCTTTTAGACTTCTTTGGCAATGAAGTTTCTTCATTACCAGAACTAAGTTCATTACCAGACTTTTCACCAGACTTTTCATCAGATACAGTCCCAAACTTTTCAACTTCTTCCTCAACAGACAAAATTAACCTTCTTCTTTTCCTATCCTGTTTGATTTTGCCCATTGATTGAGCCAAAGTCTCTGCAACTTCCAGTGTCTCTGGACTAATTGTGGTGACATTATCTTGAACAAGTGGTTCTTGAACTGGTGTTTGAAGAATATTTTCTTGTTCTTGCTCCAAATTCCTCCCCTGTTTGGAAGAATTTTCAGCTTCATCTTCCTCATCATCAAAAGAGACACCCTTTTTCTTCATTGCTACTCCCATTTTCTTTACTTTCTTCACCAAAGTCACATAAGCTTTTCTGAGTGCCTCATTAGTCTTTTCCAAAATGTCAATCTTCTTTTGTAATTGAGGAACAATGACAAGGAGATCTTCCACAGTTATGGGATTATGTGCCTCCTCCCTTTCAGGACTTGGAACATGTGGTTGTGGAGGTGAAGATTGTTGGATAGGTGTAGATGATCTTTCAACTGATGGTGAGGGACCTGGTTGAGGTGATGGAATTGGAGAAGACCTAGGTGTAGCAGACCTAGATGAGGCTTGGTCTTGAGCTTCATCAGGGTTCACTTGTGCAGCTCCAGAAGTACCTGCATTGTTAGTACCAAGCATAGCAGCAAGCAAAGGTTTGTCTGTCCCTTGAAAACTCCTTTTTAGATTTGCAAAAAGTTTGGAAGTAAAGGCCACACTGATGTAAGGCACTTTATCCCTAGTTTCAAAATTCAAGATCATTTGCAAAAATCTTGGATACATTAAAAATTTTGGGTTCTTAGCATTTTTCACCATTCCTTCAAAAAGTAATTTTGAAAAGTTAAATTTCCTTCCAAATGATAAACAGACCAATGCAGAAGCAATTCTGCTTCCAAATTGATCCCATCCACCACTCTTGGGACTTAAGCTCTGAAGTAAATGATGTACTAAAAACCTCCACTGAGGTGAAAAATGACTTTTTCAAAAGGTAAAACTTCCATCTGTGGGGTACCCAATGCTATTCAAACCCTCCAAAATATCCTCACTGGACAAATCAAATTCTCCTAAAGCATCATCTAATTGGAGACTTTCCCTAATCGATGCTTCAGTAATGGTAAAACCATTGTTATCTATGATTGCCCTTAAACATGGTGTCCCATCATCAAGAGTCTCAGAGGTAACTGACCTCCAGAACTGCTTGACAAGGGACTGATAAATAGTAGGATTATGAGTTAATGAATAACAAATATAAGAACCTTTTAGAAAATCCACAATCTGCTCAAAACCTGCACTTTGATCTGGCTTCTTCAAGAACCCAACTTGATTATGCTTGTCCACAAACTTGAGATTAGCCATGGATGAGTTAATGATTTAGGTCTGGTTGACAAGAAAGGTAGGGTTTTGAAAAATATTTGCGTAGAAAGAGAGTCGTGAGTAATAAAGATTATTTAAATTTGGAAGCAAATAAAGAATAAAAGAAGATAAATAATATCAAATTTTAAGCTTATATACTTCATAAATATCTTGTTTTACCGAAAATAGTGCAACGGTAATATATTAGTAAAATCTTTATTTACTCTGACCAGATCTAACGGTCATAAAATTAACACTACCCGACTTAAAAAGTCAACCAGGCCGAATCATACACTTACCAGACCTAACCAAGAGAGTGAACTTACATACTTACTATAGCGAATGCAAAGCTTTTCATCACCTCATTCCAATCTTTTCTGCAAGAATTAGTTGAAACAACAAGAAAGAGGAGACAACAACCAATATTTTGCAAGACATATGAGCTACCAGATTTAACACTTAAGGTTAACCCGATTAAAAACATTTTAAAAATTTGTACATTTGCCTCCCCTTAAATGTACATTACCTCCCCTTAAGTGTAAATCCCTTTTTTTTTTTTTTTTTTTTTTTTATCACTAATAAATACTTAACCATAATAAAAACGAAGGTCAACTTTCCAAAAACACAATTAATAACTCTTTCCATGCAAGTATTAACTCATACACCAACCAAGCATTAAAAGACATTAAACCTTGATTTTCCCTATAAAACCACCCATAGTTTTATCACAAATACCATCACAAACCAGAATAAAACCTTATAAGCATAATGGATCCATCCAACTTAAAAACCATAGAGATTTCATCCGATTCCTGGGATCCAAATGACTCATCCTCTGATACATCCTCAGGAGGATGGGGTGGATACTTCCCACCAGGGTATTCATCAATCACAAGAAACAAGACATTGAGAGAAGCAACTCTGAAACAATGGCTAGCTGCTTATGATCTGTCTGAAAAGGAACCAGACAATGAAACACCAAAAACTTCAAGACCAACTCCTCCTTCTGATGTAGATGATAAAAGTGCCAAAGAAGAAGACCCCTCTAAAAATGATGAAGAGACCTTTCCTTCGAAGATTGTGCCTTCCCTGAGTAGTGGTTCTGTGCCACGTCCTCCACCAAGCAGTGTGATTCTTGCACTTCCATGCCTAAAAGCATGGAATCAATTTGGTGGCAGAGGAGCCAAGAAGACCATTCCTGACTTCATGGGAAAAGGGAAGCAGAAAGTGTAGGTGGTGATGTTTAGCTGGTTTGGGAAAAATCTTTTGTCTTATGAAGCTTTGTAATTTGCATCCTAGAATGCAATATCTTGTTATTAAATAAAAAGCTCTTTGGTTCTGATGTTTTAATTTTACACATATGAATAACTTGCGCATAGAAAAGAGCTAACAACTGCAAAGCAAAATTAAGCACAAAATACCAAACACACATACTATAGAAAGCAAAATAAGTACTGAAAATAAGAATAGCATGATAAAGAACAAACAAATATACAAACTATACAAAGTTAAGAAAGAAGATCAGTTTTTCTTAACAACCCAGGCCTGAGTTGGCTTGAGTCCTTTCTGTGGAGCAACATACTTATAGGTCTTGTATGAACTTGCTCCAGTGAAACCATGTTTGGACTTATAGGTAAATTCATTTTTAAATGGATTCCAAGTCCAGCAATCAGAGAAATTATCAGTAGATCCCCTACTTGAATCTCTTTGTCTCCTTACAGGTGAATGAGCCTTATAAAAATTATTTCTTTGAAAATTTTCATTCACCTGAGGTTTTTGAAAAGGTTGCTTGGGTCTTACAAAACCAGTGTTCACATTAGGTCTCACAGAGTTAACATAACCAGTATTCACTTTAGGCCTCATAAAGTTAACATTTTGCCTATTCACATTAAAGTTTCTGTAGCCAGACCCAAAATTTGGTCTACCAGAATTAACAAAAGAGTTAGGTCTGGTAGTGTTATTTAGTTGTACAGGTCTGGGGACAAACTGGTTGGCATGGTTAACTCTATTAGCATTGTTCCAAACTGGTGTATTTGAACTATGAACCTTATTAACATTCATTCTCTTTTGCTCAGCCTCTCTTTTCATTCTCTTTTCATGGAAGTCACAATCTCTTATTAAATGACTCAAACTTCCACACACAAAGCATCTTTTAGGAGCATAATTGTAACTACTCCTACTTTCTCTGTGAACACTATTGCTTCTAGGTGACTCATTCAATTTAACAGATTCCCTAGGAGTTTTTATGTGATTGACACAACTAGGTTTAACTGTCTCAGCCTTTTGTTCAGTCACTAAAGGTTTAGTAACAACAGGTTCACACTTCTTAACAACCTTAGGTTCAGGTTTTCTCTTTTTCCTCATTGTTTGACTCAGTCTTAGAGTGATCAGAGGAACCATCAATAGATCCTTCAGAGTCATTGGATTGACAAGAAGAATATCTACTAGATTTGTCCTCTGAGGTAGTTGGTTCAGGCACTTGAGGACCTTTCTTACCATACACAAAGAGTGAATCATCTAACTCTTCTTTTTCAAGAGGAGTATAGTCATCACTCAAAGGTGGTGGTACTCCCTTAAAGTCACCAGTCTTAACAAACCTATTGTACAAAGGTTTATCAGCATAGTCCTCTTCTCTATTCTTAAATATATCCCTATTCTCATTTTCCTCATATCCTAAGCCACATTTTTTATTTGACTTAATTTGAGAATCCCAACACTTAAACAGGTTTTTATTTGAATTGTTCCATTGATCTACCCTTTTTCTCAGCTCATCCCTCTCCTTCTGAATTTTAAGCCCTAATTGTCTATACCTTTTAAGCTTCTCATCTTGTTCATATATCTTATTAGCTTGAAAGTATAGTTTTTCATTTAAAGCAGCATGTTGATTTTGAAGGGTGACCTTTTGTGCCTCTAAAGTTTTTACAGCATTTTTATGTGCTAATAAATTTACTTCTAGATCACCTATTTGTTCTTGCTGCTCATCACACAAAGCCTTAACATGATTATATGAGTCAGTACATAATTTAGAGCATAATGATACCTCATTACCAATGGCCATGAGAGCATGATCAGACTCCTCATTTACTCTTGGATGCTCACCCCAATTGACTCCTCCAGCTTCCATTGTCAGCAGGCTCATCTGATTCTTTTCCATCTTCCCATCTTCAACTCTTTTCTCATCAGCAGACTTCTTCTCTGGACAATCTCTTGAAAAATGCCCATGCTTGTGACAGTTGTAGCATTCAACAGTCCTTTTTGTGTATCCCACTGGTGATTTGTTGTTGAAGTTGATAGTCCTACCATATTGCTTCTGAAATCGTTTGACTCTTAGAGCAACCATGGCAATGTGCCATTTTATATCCATCTCCTCAACTTCAGCATCATTAATTTGTTCAAGGTCTTCACTAATAAAGCTTTCATCTTCCGTTTGATTGGCAAAGAAAGAATGTATCACCTCATCAGTGAAACTTGAAGCAGACCTTTCACTTGAAGGAGTTTCATAGTTACCAGACCTAACACCAGATCTAACCTTGTAAGTACTGCTTTTGTTTTGAGACACAAAAGCAACATTTGATGAACTGGTTGAACCCTGAGGGTTATTACTGATGTCCCTTTCAAACATCCTGAGATTATTGTATAGGTCATCAGGTGTCATATAATCTACTTCCTCCTTAATCCTCATTGCCACAGATACATTGCCCCATTCTGATGGTAAAGATCTAAGGAATTTGTGATTTGCATCCTCATTCGAGACTGCTGCACCATGAACTTCCAGTTGTGTTAACAGATGTTGAAATCTGTCATAGCCCTTCTCCAAACCTTCAGTCTTTGAAACACTAAATGTTTCAAATTGCTGTTTAAGAACAGCCTTTTGCATCTTTTTGGAGTTAGCATTACCTCCAAATCGTTTCTTGATAGCTTCCCACATCTCCTTAGCATCAAGAATGCCATGAAACCTTTGTAGATGCTCCTTAGGAATAGCCATAAGAAGCAAGGTTCTGGCCTTCTTTTCCTTTTCCACAGCCCTAATCTCCTCAGCAGATACTGGTGGCATTATTCTGAGCTGCCCATCATTCCCTTGTGAAATTCTCTTCTTAGAATTTTCCTTTTGAATAACCTTCCATACATCACTATCAATGTATTCCAGATAATGTTCCATCTCCATGGCCCATATATCATACTCTTCTCTCTTCAGTAGTGGAAGTTTTATGTTTGAGATTGTGGTTGTGGAAGGGATGGGTTGTTGTTGTGTTTGGGAGTTACTGGTTTCAGTTTTTCCTTCATCTTCATGGTTTGATTGCTCATCCTCACTGTTATGGATTGAGAAAGTTTCAGGCTTATCGAGTTCAGACATTGTGAAGGGTGATTTGAGTGAGAATTAGGTTTTAGTGTTCTACGAATTCAGAGTCTCTCCCAAGCTCTGATACCACTTGTTGGTCCACAAATTGTATATGGATCACTAAGTAGTCTTGAATACCTAGTAGATGGTTAGGATAAATCCGAACCAATCTAAGTGAGAAACCCTAAGAGATTGTTAATGTTAATGCGGAATCTTAACAAGAACAATTAAGAACACAAGCAGGGATATCACTAACTTCGTATATTGATATTCACTATGATCAATTCGTACAACTCACACACGAACTAACAAACTTTAGGGATCCTTTTATAACACAAGGAAACCCTAGACGACACAGAAGATATACACAAATCTTCTATAAAGATACATACACGTATTGTATCTTTTCCTAACATAACTCTAACAAACTTTCCTATCTTCACGACCAGACTTAACTTTATAAGTCAACCAGACTTAACATGTACTACCAGACTTAACTTTACATAACCAGACCTAAATCACAAACAGACCTAACTTAGTAAACTACCAGACCTAAGTTGTCTGCTCTTGATACGCATCATAATTCCCAACATGTTTGATGAATTTTCACTGTTCCCTCCTGATTCCTGCATCCCTAACCTCAAACCTGCAAAATTTTGCAAACTCACACACACCCTAAGATTTCCTCACTACACCATAGGACACCATCACCAAATTTAGTTTGAATCCCACAATCCTTGCCTATATAAGGCCTCACTACTGCAAGCTTATCTTGCATCTCATCTTCAAACCTCACATTAACATCTTTCATCATCACACTCAAACCTTTTAGCTACACTTCACTCTTGACAGTGATAGTTAGTCTAAGAACCTTCAACCCATAGATCATCACACTCAAACCTTGTAACCTTCAACTCATCACACTCAAACGTTACAACTACTCCTCACTTGGGATAAGTGATAGTTAGTTCAACAACCTTCAATCCTCACAAATACATGAAACCCTTCATGCACCAAATTATCTCTAACACACAGCTAGGATCATCCAACCTAGAAACCTAGAACTTCGTTACCTTAACCCCGTTAGAGATATCCACCAACAATCCTGTTAGGATCACATGCACCTTTCCTTTTCCCTTTTGAAATATATCATGCATCTCATTGTCAGTGCAAACGATATATTAACCTAAACCATCCTTTCCCACCTTTCCTCAAAGGGCAAAACCAACATCTCCAACCACATCATCATCATCCTCCACTTTTAGGATTCCTACACCCTTACCTCCACCAAGTTTACCACAACCTTTAGCTATCACACTAACCCTATCACCATCAAACCTCTTTGGACTTGGCACCAACACATCATCCTTATCACCATCACCATCACCACAACCTTTAGCTCTCACACTAACCTTGTCACCTACATCACTTTTTGAACTTGGCACTAACACATCATCCTTATCACTATCACCTTCACCACAACCACTAATAGGTCATCTCATTATTTATCCCCTACAACCACATAACCCAAGTTGTCCTTGTTGTCACCACAACCAACACTCTCCCACCTTATGGAATCATTTAGGTATAACCTCTATCGAGTCTACTTTATGGCACGACTTGTCATAATGTAATCATTTAGAGTATGTCTTATCAACAAACTATCCTTAACATCAATCATCTTGAGTAGATGATTATGTTGTTCAAAAGGTTTGTTAGAACTTTCCTTCCCAATGACAACTTGGAAAAAGTTATTTAGTGCGTCAGTCAATGAACGAATCTCGTTCTTGATTAGTGTGATTGAGTGAACAATTACACCTTAGGTTTTCGGTCGGGTTGTGACACTTACGTGTTAACATAGTTTAACCCATGCATGTCTTGCTGTGTTTATTCTATCCCTATAATGTTGCTCCTATACTGTTATATATTATGCTGCACGAAGCTAACCCTTGATGTAGGAAAAGCCTTTGTAAGAATTTGATTCATGGATCCGCTAGATACTAAGGTGAATAAACAAGGGGATTCAATTACCATAGGGGAGCATTAAGCTAGGGGGAGCTCGGGGGAATTTGAATACATAGCATGGAGTCCTTCTAATGATGGAAATAGAAGACTTCACTGGGATGATGCAAACTCGCCTTTCTGGGGAGAAAGGATAGTAGTGTAATATGGGAGCACTCGAGGCAACTACTTTTTTGATTCGACAAAAGGGGGAGAAGGGAGTGTAAACAGGTAACTTTTACATTTTACTATGTGTTACGGTTTATATATTTGTCATCATCAAAAAGGGGGAGATTGTTAGTGCAATATTACGATATTTAAACTAAACGGTTTCTTCGGCTTTAATAATGACAAACATGTAACTTGTAATACATAACGTAAAATGTGCAAGTTACTTGTAAACACAAATCATCAATGCATACTTATATCAACACCTCCCGACGTCTCAAGTATGCTTCAACGAAGTCGTAGATTTCCATCCCGACATAAATCACTCAAGGTATGGACAAACAAATCTACTACTTGACAAATGATCAAAGGATTATATTTTTCTAAACTTTACATTTTTTCAAAAATATATTTTACAAATTATTTTTGAATTAAAAAGAAATGTTTTATTTTGAAAAATAAGTTTAAAAATCCCAACAGCTATTCCCCCCCCCCCAAAAAATCAGCTCCAACCTTCCCCAAATAAGTTTTCACCAGAAAAGACAAAATTTGGAGCGTCCTTGTCTGGGACGGCTCCACGGTTCCACTAAATTTAGTGGAGCCGTGGGACATTTAGTGGAGCCGTCCGTACAAAATTTTCTGTAACGTTCAGATTTTTCTTGCCTATAAATAGTGGACCATTTCACACTTCCAACTTGATTTTTTCAGTCCTTTTTCTCTGGTCTAATCCCTCCTCACTTAGATGACTTTCTTTGATCATTTGGAGAGTCTTAGTTTGTTTAAGAGTGATCCAATCATCCATTCAAGTGATCCTCTTCATTCCTCTTGATTAGCAAGAGAAGAACACAAAGTATCCAAGTAGATACAAAGTGTTGTCATCCCTCTTGATTAGCAAGAGAAGAACACAAAGTATCCAAGTAGATACAAAGTGTTGTCATCCCTCTTGATTAGCAAGAGAAGAACACAAAGTATCCAAGAAGATACAAAAGTTGTAGTTGTTAGGTCTTGTAACATTTGTTACACTCTTGATTGTATCATAGCACACATCAAGATTATTTTTCTTTTGTGAGAGAGTGAGTCAAGATCATTGTGATCTTAAGAGATAGTGAAGATCTCTTGAAGCCATTGGGCTTGTGTGATTGATCATGTGGATCAAGGGTAGATCGGGTAGATCGAGTCAAGTGGGAGTAGATCATTGTGATCGTGTTGAGATCTTGGAGATCTCTTGAAGCCATTGGGCTTGTGTGATTGATCATGTGGATCAAGGGTGGATCGGGTAGATCGTGGTAGATTGGTGCTAGCTAAGATTAACACTCGACATCTAGCTCAGTGTCGGAAATAGGATAAGCGACGTGTACGGTGTAGATCGGGTAGATCGTGGTAGATTGGTGCTAGCTAAGATTAGCACTCGACATTTAGCTTAGTGTCGGAAAACAAGTTAAGCGACGTGTACGGTTTTCTCCGCCTGAAGGGAGTTTGTTGATTAGTGAAGTAACTCTCGAGTTGGGTACTCGGGGAGTGGAGTAGGGCGAAGAGGAGCTTCGTGACCGAACCACTATAAATCACCGTGTCCGGTTTGCGCCTTCTTACTTATCTCTTTACTTTCATTTCATTCTTTATCGCTTTATATTTGCATTGCATTTTTGCTTGTGTGGCTAGTTGCTTATATTATGTTGATTATCTATGTGTCGTGGTTTGATTGTGCATATGTTGTAGTTTACTATATTCATCTCTTGATGCTATATGATCATAGTTGACACTTTTCATATCACATTACACTTGATTGGGAGTTTGATACAAAAATTTTAAATTTCTAAATGGAAACGTATTCACCCCCCCCCTCTACGGTTTCCACAATTATTATTATTATTATTATTATTATTATTATTATTATTATTATTATTATTATAATTATTATTATAATAAACATCACTTCATTAGAAAAGCATATGATTTACAAAGATTATTATAATTATTATTATTATTATTATTATTATTATTATTATTATAATAAGCATCGGCATAACGTGGTGCGCGACATTCTCGCTGACGTTTGTTCTCGGTCCGGGATCTCGGCTCGTAAAGAGGTTGACATCGGCCTTTGTGGAGAAAGGGACAAAAGCTTACGCCCAGCTGATATATTGCTCTATTCTTGGGACGGTGGGCAAGATGTTTGTGTCGATTTGACAGGGTCGTCTCCTTTGACGCAAACTGGTATGGTTGATTTTGTACCTGGTCGTGCTGTGGTCAAAGCCGTACAACGTAAACGTATCAAGTACGAGGCTAAATGCGCGGACATGGAGCACGTGTTGCTGACCATATTTTCAGTAGGATTAGTTTTGCTATAGCCAGAGGAGTGGAGGCCCTGTTAATATCTCGGCTCCCTACTAATTTCTTGTAAATCCTATGATTTTCTAATGAAGTGATGTTTATAATAATAATAATAATAATAATAATAATAATAATAATAATAATAATAATAATAATAATAATAATAATAATAATAATAATAATAATAATAATAATATTGACGGCTTGGGTCAGAGGATGAACCATCGCCAATTCCGATCTGTGTTGTGTTATAGGCTTTCCGTACCTATGTTCTCTGAAGGTAGCCTTTGCCTGAGTTGTAATGTGCATCGAATGGACATATGGGGGGATCATGCGGTCCATTGTTCCAGTGAAGTGGGTGTGAAGTTTAGGCATGATCTGGTGCGTGATATTCTTGTGGATATTTGCTCTAAGGTTGGGATCATGGTGCGTAAGGAGGCTCCGATGGGGTTCCTTTCGGAGGATAGGAAGGAGCTACGGCCTGCAGACTTGTTATTACTTAATTGGCTTCAAGGTAAAGATGCATGCTTGGATGTGACTGGTATCTCTCCATTTGCTGGTAGTGGGGCGACTTCATGGGCTCCTGGGGTAGCCTTGCACAATGCTGTGGAGAAGAAAAATAGAAAGTATGCTTCCAAATGTGAGGACAATGGATACAAGTTCATACCTTTCGCCTTTTCCACGTTCGGGGAATTCGATATAAAGGCTTTGAACACACTTTCACGTATTAAGTCTATTGCCAATAGTCACTCGAATAATGCTAAAAGTGGTGTTTTTATCTTTCACAGAGTTAGCTTTCGTATTCAGAAAGGAGTGGGAGCGCAACTTGTGTCTAGACTCCCATCCAACTTTATGTAAATTTTGTTATGTTTAATGAATTATAATAATAATAATAATAATAATAATAATAATAATAATAATAATAATAATAATAATAATAATAATAATAATAATAATAATAATAATAATTCATTTATATAATAGTTTTTATTATTTATAATAAGCAGGTGAAGCACTGGTCAGACCCAAAGAAGTTGAGGATCGGGGCGATCAACAGGCAAAACCGGCTCGCGAGCATGAGTTCTAGCCTTCATGGATCTCATTCGTTAGCTGTTATACGCGATAACTTCGTAAGACACTTTTTAATCATTTTATTTATATATATAGTGTTGGGTGAGTCGTTAGAGGCTTCTGGACTTGAGTTAGCATTTTTCTGGAGTTGATCAAGGTGCAAGCAAGCTAGGAAAAATAAGAGTTGGGTTGTGGAAAGCTTCGTTTGATAGTGGTGCATTATTTTGTTCGGTTCATTCGTACGATAGGTATAAAATTCCCACGACTAAATCTTATGTTGTATAATTGATTTAGCATTTTTCTAGTGATCTTTAGGTCGATTACAACTCAGGAAAAATAAGAAACATGAATCATGCAAGCTTTATAAGGCGTACGTGAATTAAATGGCTAAAACATAATTAAATCGTAAATAATGTTATACGAATTTTCTGGAGTGTAACCTTAATTTTTACATGTTCCTTACTGATAATATAAGCTTAGAAAAATAACCTTATGATTTATTGAAGCTTAGAAAAATTAATATTGAATTTTGTTTAGATCGGATCTTAAAGAAAAATAAAGAAAAATTAGGGAAAACCCTAAATCGAATTAGGGTTAGGGTTTTGTAGGTTGAATCTGATTAATAAATGCATGTAATGATTGTGTCATAATGGTTTAATGATTGGTTAAGGTTAGGGTTTGGTTTTGTAATTTTAAAAGTATGTACGATTGGTTTTAAAAGTATAAGGGTATGTTTTGCCAACTTTGAAACTTGTAGGATATTTTTGTAATGTTATATAAGTCTGTAGGAATGTAGGAAAAATATAACTTGAGGGTCCTAAGTGTAAATATTGCAAGAAAAGAATTTAATTGCATATATATGGTACGAATTGTAATTAATTAAAATAGAGGGACCAAAAGTGTAAATTCTGGAACTTGATGGGTCTGATTCGTACCACATATAATTCTGAGAGTATATTCTGTAAATTTGGAAAATAAAATGCTTGAGGTGTATATATATAAACATGATAGGGATTTAATTTATGAATTATGTAAATGTAAGGTTTGTTTTGTAATTAATGAAACTAGAGGGGTATTAATTGTAAGTTATGAAACCTAAGGGATTTAGAATGTCATTCTGAATGATATGAGTATTAAATCAGTAACTTGAAGTATTTTCCCTTTATACCTTTAAAATTGATGAAATTACAATTAAAACCCTAAACTATGTAAACTTGTCATAATTACCCTTAAACTTTTGTAACTTGATAAAATGTACCTTAATTCCATAATAATCTTGAAATAAGGACTTAACCTAATCTGTAATGTTAATATCTTGCTAAGTATGGAAATCTGTTAATTATAGAAGTTACTAAATCTGGAAAGCTACTAAAATAGAAAGTTACGTAAAATGGAACGGTAAACTAAAAATAGAAATCTGAGTTAGAATCCTTTATAATTCCGTATTCTACTCCTTTAGGTGTAAAGAAGGGGAGCTCTGATTCTGTTCCGTGTTTGTCTTGCTTATTTTGCTTTGCTAATAAGGTACAGATATTCTGCCCTTTTTCAGTAAGGGTTTTTCATTTCCTTTTCTTTCAGTTTTTCATTTTCCTTATTAGAATTCCCTGTACCATTGCTATGTTCCCTTCTGTTTGTGAACCTTCCGTGTGATTCCTTTGCTTTGTGAGCCTCTTATGATCTCTTTCATGTTCTGACTTGTTTTACTTCTGAATTGAGGTTCTTATTATAATCCTCTTTGCTTTGAACCTTTTTCATGATTCCTTGTTGTTACGACCCCTGATATAAAAATCTGTTATGCGAAAATCTTTTAATTATGACTTGGAAATGTTTTGAGAAAAATAAGGTAGTTTAAAAGAATGATTATAAATGGTGATATGATACTATTTTATATGACAGCTGTTAACTTTTGTGAAAACTAGTTTTAAAGAATGTTTTTATGAAAAACCGTTTTGAAAGATTATTTTATGAAAACTATTCTGAAAGATCATTTTATTGAAAACCGTTATTAAAGGAATGCTTTCAATGAACTTTTGACAGGAATTTCTAAAATGAACTTTTGCTACAAACTTTAATTATGAACCTGTGAAATTCTCTTTCTGAATAATTTGATATAGTCCTTTTAATCTGAACTTAAACTTTGATATAAAACTTAATCTGATAAACTTTGATTTGAACCTTTGACATTTATTTCTAAACTGTTTGACATGAACCTTTTGCCATGTACCTTTAAGATATGACTTTTGATTATTTTGATAGTACATCTGACCTTTGACCTACAGTCTGATGTCTGAGCCAATCACTAGGCATGAGGGTTTCATGTCCATGTCATTGACGCACCTTTGACATGACTCTAGGACAGGAGAGTGATGACCTGTTCCGTCCCTTATTTATTATCTGCTATGGCCATTATGATTATGATTATTGATTGTCTGCGGGGGGCGTATGGGTGCATCCTAGATTTGACCTGTTCTCTGTTTATGTTATATGTTTACTGTTATTATATCTGGTGACTGATGGTGTGTGCGATACACGTCTTTCACATTGTCTGAGAGTTGATCACTCTACACAGGTTTGTTTTATTATATTGGTATGCTATGGTATTATCTGTTATCTGGGCTCGTGACAGATTTCTGTTTTTCCCTTATTCTATAACTTTATTGTTTCCTTTTCCTTATTTCTTTTCTTTTGTCCTTATTCCGTTCCTTATTCCTTCCGCTTTAATTTGTATCGGTATGATCTGTATTCTTGATTTTATTTGTACTACTCTCTATTACTGCTTTTGTTATCGTTATATCTGTTCACTGAGCTCTCGTAGCTCAGCCGCATTTCTTTTCCTGCGGCAGGTTTTAGTAGGAAAGCTGGGAATGAGTGAAGAGTGTACCTTGGACTTAGAAGATTGGATAGCTATTCTGGATTAGAGTTGACTAGAAGATAATATATTTAGAATTAGTGTTTTGGAAGTTCTCATTTGTAACCTTGTAGATTCAGTATTTCATTTGTAATCCTTTGAGATTTTAGTATTACTGAAGATGTATGCTTTGTTTTGATCTGATGTGAATCCATTATTGTGATATCTTTACCCTTGTCGGGTTGGGGTGTTACAAGACTGATTGTTGAACATGTCTACAACCTGGTTCCAAAAGGAGTTTTCATTGTTGAATCTTGGGTCTTGGGAAACTGCAACCCAAACTTCAGCTCGCAAGTTTTCTTCTTCTTTTGACCAACGATTATTCATTTCAAATGTTTGAAGTTTGATATACAAGTGTGTGAAAAATAGCCTATAAGGGTATGGTATTTATAACCATTTGAACTTTCAAATTCAAAATTCGAATTAAAAAATGACCGGGATATTTTAAAATTTAAAATTCAAATTCAAATTAAAAAACGGGCGGGATATATTTAAAATTTAAAATTCAAATTCAAATATTTTGAATTTAAAATTCAAATTTAAATCTAAAACGTGCGGGATATATTTACAATTTAAAATTCAAATTTGAATCTATAACGGGTGGGATAGATTTTGAATTTAAAATTCAAATTCAATTTAAAAAAGGGGCAAATTTCTAGTCTATAAATACCCCAGACTTCTCACAGTTTTCTCACACACAAACACATTCAAACTTTAGATATTCAAGATCGAAACTCAACCTTTAATCACTACAAATGTCTCGCAAAGATTTCTCCCAACAATTCCCCAGTCCTCATCGAGATTTCTCCCAACAATTCCCCAGTTCTCCAAATGACGTTTATCAAACTCCACCAGAAGATATCTTTCCAGTTTTTCGACCAGAAAATGAACCGGTGAACACTTCACCTATAACAACCGGAAATTTACGAAACGACTTTTGAACTTCTATAACGAACCTACCTAAAGTCTATGAATATTTGGCTAAATTAAGCACTTATGTTATGAAGTTAGACTACAAAATAAAAAGTCCTAATCTAAGTATAAAATTAAACGACACACCCTTAAATTTTATGCACATCACACGTCCCATTATTCATGATGAATTGGTTACAAGTTGGTAAATATAAAAATACATCACATGTCCCATTAGTAAAATAAAATCCCTAATAACTGCCTTATAAATACTTGGTCAATAAGTGATTAAATCAAACGTCATCTTCAAGCCTCGCTACATTCACGATGGTTAGTTACGATTTTAATACATATACAAATATCACAGTTGGCGTTCAATTCTCAACCACCACGACACTTTCCTAGTGGAATTTCCCTATCTCGTTTATTAGTAAATGATATTCACCTCCTCTTGCCTGCTCCCATTCGAAAGATTAGAAAACATACAAACACAAACATCTAACAAATAACCAACCGATTCCCTTTATCCTTGATAACCAGAAATACGACTAAGCTTTGAAGGGTTTTGATCGTGGTGACGATTGTTTGAAGAGTACTGTGTTCGGTTCGTAGGGTTTGGTTCGCTTGTGTCACGTCTCGTGTTCTTGTTCCAATGTACAGTCCGATCAAGGTATCACCTAAATCCGTTTGATGTTCTTGTAATACGTCTAACATGTTCTTCATACGTATATATATATATATATATATATATATATATATATATATATATATATATATATATATATATATATATATATATATATATATATATATATATATATATATATATGTTCACCTAATCAATTTCGTTTCGTTAATATCAAG
The DNA here is from genome assembly GCA_021014915.2 of Artemisia tridentata subsp. tridentata. Taxonomy (NCBI): domain Eukaryota; kingdom Viridiplantae; phylum Streptophyta; class Magnoliopsida; order Asterales; family Asteraceae; genus Artemisia; species Artemisia tridentata. The sequence continues at coordinate 66,105,114 of CP139507.1, forward strand.
TTATACGAAAGTTAGATACACATTTGTCACGTAAAAGAATAAACCCAACTTGTTTAATAAAACTTAACTTATGTTTGAATGATTTCGCATGCCACGATCTGTATATGTTTTTATGTTAATCTATAAGTTGTTTGGTGTCGTGACATTGGCTATTTTGTGTCGGATTTAAGATTGTGTGGCGAGTCGTGGATTGTGGCTATTTGTGTCGTGTTGTACTAAACCTTATCGACACTTATCACGACAAAAACGCACCCTAATACACTGATAAAAACAATCGGGTAATAAGCTTAAAACTAGCAACCCTAGATCATGTGTGGTACAACTTGCATGGGGTTTTTATGGGAGTGTTTGTGGCTGTGTTTGTGTCTAATATTCAGCGCATAGTGTCAACTTAGTTCTATTTTGGACATTAAAATATGATGTGTTATACGCTATTTTGTATGTTTTTGATGTCATGTTATGTGGCTTTGTGGTGTAAGGTTTTACTAGCCCTAGATGTCGACCCTAAACCTCCACCTAAATACGCCCTAATAACCAATCTGAAACACGTTTTGTTGCTAACTATGATAACATGAAATCATTCGAATAACATATATATGTAAAAAAAAAAAAAAAAAAAAAAAAAAAAAAAAAAAAAGTATCGTACAGAAGTTTTGTAAACAAACAAGGTCGAGTCATGTTTTCCTCCTCTTCGAGCAGCCTTAATTCAGCCTAAGCGTCTTAAAAGCTTTCATCTTAATTCGAGGCATGCACTAAACATATGATACGAACCTCGTCTTACTGCTGCTATATTTGGTAATATAACATGCTGTCAAATCGTATACATATATGTATAAGACGAGTCAAAACTATGGTGTCTTGTTTTCTTTTTGAACCTTCCTGTGTTAAGCCTAGATTGTAAATTGTTAAACCTTATTTGGAAATCATTAATATATATAGAATTAAACATGACATGCTGATATTAGAAACCCTGATCAATCCTCAGTAATATGGAACCATGTGATTGGAGGTTGAAACATGTTGAATAAATATACGAGTAGTAAAATTATATATAAGTTATAAACACATATGTTTAATCGGGATTTAAAAAGTTTTGGTTGTGAACTTGGTTCGTGTCTTGTACGTGTGGCCATGCAAAACCATAATATATATACAAGTTTAATCAGGTCTAGGTTATGAGGTTGTGATGGTACAAGTGTGTGTTGGTGTACGTATGGATGTGGTAAATCATTCATGTTTTATTTTGCTTGGCGTTCGTATTTGTGTCGACCTATGTTTCCCTAATTGGTTTCGAGATTATCCTTTGTCCCTAATTCGGCAAAGTACAAAAAGGGGTCATTATGGAATTTATTTTCAGTTCAAACCCTAAACTTTGATAATTTACAAATTTAACCCTAAACTTTGCTAATTTGACATTTAAAACCCTAAACTATGATAAGTTGTCACCATAAACCCTAAACTACGACATTGGTAATAATAAGCCTTAAGTTTACTTAATTTTTATTTGTAATCCTAAAGTTACTAATTCGGGAAAGTTACTAAATACGGAAGTTACTAAATTCGGAAAGTTACTAAATATGGAAGGCTACTAAATTTGGAAAGTTTCTAAAAATAGAAAGAAACCCTAATTGTAGGATTAATACATGTATTGATTATGTGGATTCAGGAGGTCTTGGATTATGGAAGAACAAATCCATGGTAGAGTTAGAGAGAGAGAGTAGATCTGGGAACTTAGGCTATGTGCCCCGAGTGGGCTGTGGAGTAAGCTGACAGTGGGTAAAGACCCGACCCAACTCCATAAATATTACTATGACTAAACTAGTATTACTAAAACTAAACTAATATTAATAAGCCTACGAGCTAACTTAATGCTAATAGATAATCGGGGTGACCGAGTCTTTCATATGAATATTTATATTCCTAACAATCTCCCCCTAAGGGAGGTCACCCCGGAAATTACATTTTGAATTCTAGCATTCTAATGAACTTAATTTCTTAGCTCGTAGTCTTTGATTCTTCAAGGTCTTTAATCTTTGTACTTCAAGCAATGATCTTGTGATTAATGTTCCTTTGTCTTGTGTGATCTCTGAGCTTGCTTTGAGATCATCAGCCATAGTAAATCTCTAAATCATCCTTAGTAGTATCGCCTCCATGTGATGTAGTGACCATCAGACCATCATGCTCACACTTTTCTGGATCATGATATTTAGCATCAGAGTTACGGAAGCATTGTTGTAGGTCATTCTGCTATCATGATTTCTTTGAATATGAGTGAAGTGTGAGCATGAGGTTACGAATTGACATCTCATTAGCCATCAGCTGCAACCGTCAGGAATTCCTGCAAACAACAGTTAGCAATAAACAAACGAAAGTGTCTTTGTTCACTTTCGTTGAATACGGTTGCAAGAACCACGGTTCCCCGTTGATCAGTATAAATACTACCTATGATCAGGTAGAATTCTGAAGAATCTCCTTGACAGGGTTTCGCAGCTGTACTAGCCGTTCTCAAACCGGAGCGTCTCAAAGTAGACAAAGCACAGAGTGAGTGAACCGGCGAATCATGATTAACTGATTAATGAGAAATTGATTTGAAAAATAGTCGCGTATTACTGGATAAAGAGTTTTGTAATACGACGAAAGTTTTATGATTAACATCAATTTTCAATCACAAATACTTTTGTTTGAAAAATTTATGCGCAGTCAATGTGCTCGGAAACAATTGTTGAGTACATCGAAAGGTTTTCCAAAAGCATCCGTCAATTCATTTATCGGAACAAGTTTGATTCAAGAATTGAATCGCCCCATCGTTGTTTTTCAGTTGTCACTAGTTTGATCCATGAAGGATCTCACCTGTCACCTACCAAGAGCTTGTTTGATGTTGGCTCTAGAAGGATTTCCATCTTCATTGTGAATATTTTACATATCACTCGGATGTTCTGGCAATACCACAAGGATAATGCGTAGGACTCTTAATATATGTTTTCTTACTTTTCACGGGGTATGAATCAGTAAGCATATTGGAAATGTGTCCTAATGAGATTTATGGATGATCTCTTAGCTCTAGACTCGATAGTGCGTTTTGATTTAGTGATCGGAGGCTGGAGAGGACTGCCACCTTTTCAATATCGTCTAACTTGGAGTGAGAGAGACGATAGACATGTATCGATCTCCGTGACAGATGAAACAAGAGTCCTTTGAGGGACCTTGAGTGGCTAGGGAGGGTTGTGCAGCGTATCACTGGGTCCATGATACTTTGTCTTCAATGTCAGCAATCAACTTAGTGATTCTGACAGCATATGTATTTACCCGGTTTCTGCCTAAAGTGTAAGGAGGGCTTCTTTCTTTTCACCCTTTCTCATTTCATTTCTTTTTCATTCTTCAACCCCTTCAGCGCTTACCGAGACTTCATTACTAGCACCTTGTTGGGTTTGTTCCAGTACTAGCTCCATCTCAGTCGACACTCTTCCCTTATACTCACTTGTCTCCCTTTTTATCATACCTAACGAATTCTACACTAACTAGTGGATTGTCCCTGGGTAGATCCCTCCGGCTCTGGCGGGATCGTGGGAACTGATACCTAACCTTACCATCCTCATAACTCCAGTACATTAAGTAAAATGGTCGGTCTTAGGTATTCTTCCACAATTACCATCACAAATCATTCGCTCCCCCTCAATATGTGCATCGATATACGAAAGAGTTTAGCACATATGAGAGAGCCTACACTTGAGTCCAAAAGATCACATTTTATCGGTTTTCATATTTAAATCACATTCTCTCCCCCGATCAAAAATTTCAAACCTTTTGAGATTTGTGATCCCAATTGATTTAAATAAGTTTAAAAAATATGGGAGAAAATGTGGTCAGGTTTAATATGTATTATGATAATGGAACATTATTATGCTCCCCCTCAATCAATGAGGGAGAATGTTAGTGTCAGGTATGATAAGTTTGAAAGATATTTGAATGTAACTCATACACTGACACATAACATCAAATTTTATTCACTTGCTTATTATGTACAAAGTGGCGTGTTTTGATGATATAAAATTTTGAAATCACTTTCCCCCTCAATCAATGACCCGTTTTCTATTTAAAGAGCCGTAGTCATTGATTGAGTGACAAATTTTATGAAAAACTTCAAGTCTGATTGATTTCCAAAAAAATTCATGGTACCACCAAGTTTAGCACAAATACTTTCCTGAAGAATCATAGATGGAAAAGAATTTGCGATGTAAAGAAGACTTCTCTTCTTATACGAGAAATGATGCACTGAAACGTACATCAAATCGAAAAAACATGGATATAAAGTAATCCATGCCCGGGTGAACTTCACCCAGTGGGAGGAACAGCCGTCCTTTTGGCGACGTACTTTCCCCATCATTAGGAACGGGTTACAGTCTGAAGTAACTGCAAGCTGACGAGACATGTTTTAACCATTTATTTTAACTTCTGCTCGAGCTTCATTTAAAGTCCCGTGTCATTATTGAATGACATTTCTAGGACCGTAAATGTTATCGATAAACAGAAGACATGCCTAGAGGAACTATTTTTGGTATTTTTGTGTTTTTCTGATTTTTATGGTTTTTATAGGTTTTATATTTTTCTATTTTCTTTTTGGTTTAAAATATATACAAGGATATATGAAGCAAATATATACAAGGATATGAAGCAAATCCATTACTCCTCAGCTTCCTGAATCTTCTCGGCTGCCATCACTTTACTTGCTGAAGAACAATGTCCGCAAATCTAATTAGGGATTAAATCTGGTTTTTCACTCTCCCCCAAACTGACAACCTTTCTGATGAATGCCCTGAATATGAAGAAGTCTTTTGATAACCAAATGCATGCCGTCTTTAGTCTTCTAACACACAGCGGAAAATGTAGAACAAACTGTAGACTCGACCTTCTTCAAGATTGTCCATTTGGGGAACAGAATATCAACATTTTCATCTCACCAAATGCATTCCAGTAATCTTACATATAACCCATCAGCCCGTAACGTACACATGAAATGATAACACCAAAGTAACAAGTTGAAACACTTATCATCTTTAATTTGTATCATGAGACATTAAGCCCGATCACGTGAACTTGTTGTGCGTCCTTGGTGTACACATTTCTCTCCCCTGATGGTTACGATTAATCAGCCCGTGACGTACACATGAAGTGATAACACCAAAGTAACAAGTTGAAACACTGATCATCTTGAATTTGTTTTATAAGACGTTAAACCCGATCATGTGAACTTGTTGTGCGTCCTTGGTGTACATATTTCTCTCCCCTGATGGTTACGATTAATCGGAATCAGCATGATGATGTGTACATGAAGCATAATAATGTGTACATGAAGCATTAACTAGAAGCCCTTTATCACTGATTATATCAGCCCGTAAGAAGATGTTGATTAATCGTATGGCCATTTCTCAAACATCAATCAACATGTAGTTTATTCACCCTTCTCCCCCTCAAAAATTGCATATGACTGCCATTTTAGATTGAAAGAGTGAATAAGAATACCATCAACGGTAAGTAGATCCACTTGATAACTGACATTTTGTTTATTCACCCTTCTCCCCCTCAAAAATTGCATATGACTGCCATTTTTGATTGAACGAGTGAATAAGAGTACAATCAACGATATGTAAATCCACTTTATGACTGACATGTAGTTTATTCACACTTCTCCCTGATGCGGTGCGATGTGTCGTTGCGGTTTAGCAGTATTAATGCCTACTCAAGTTTTAAATTTATATTTAGCCGACTTATCAATAACACACACACTTAACGAGCAGTGTACCCGGTCAGTATGAATATAATGGTAAGTAGAGTGTCGATCACTAAGAGTGGAACGTATTATCTAGTTATTCTAATCAGTATTTTAATATTCTAAATTAGCTATACAACCTAATCTAACGCAAGGGGGTTCAGCCTGAGAGACTGGCACGTTTTGGTTGCAATTAAATAATAAACTAAACTAATTAGCACGAATCAGCGATAGACATGCACGTACACAGATAAATACTCGAGACAATAAGAAGACCTGTCCTGATGATTAAGTAGATTGTCACTTGTTTTATTGATAGTTTTATATGAAGTGTATGTAGTTAACCCTTTCTCGTTGGTCCTAATCTTATCGGCGAGAAATCCCTTAATGATTACTTATGTCTAAAAGTCATTCCTAAGTGATCAATTTAGTAACAACCGTGGGAGCCACATTCTCTTCCGTAGTCAAATGCGCAGGCCACTAATAAACACAGAGGTTATCAATGCACTAATAAGTAGTAACCAAAGACATCAACATATAAACTTTAATTGATGGGAAAGCAGTTTTAAGGGAGTGCAATCTTTCTCCTCACATTACACAAGCCACCAATCCTGATGAATTAAAGTTTACTAACACAATAAAACAAAACTACTTAATGAATTAAATACATGCAGGACCTTCTTACAGCTCTTGTATCTTCGTTCGGGTGTGTCTTGTGCTGCCTAATCGTCTGAATTCGGCCTTCGGTTTCTGTGGTCTTCGTACCTCGTATATATTATGTGCTACGAAATTCGTATGGTCTTGGGGTATTTATAGTTTCTGTCTGAGGGTAAGATGCGGCGCATCTAATAAGTAGATGCGGCGCATTGAATTAACTTCGCGTGGAGTCCAAGATTAATATATTCAGGAATATTCGTACACTGCCAGAAGATGCGGCGTATCTTCATTCTTGGATGCGGCGCATGTCCTTTGCCGTCTTGGATAATATCTTGTGAAATCTTGATAGCGATGCGCCGTATGTAATAAGCGAGATGTGGCGCATCTGGAGCAGAATGTCTTGATCTTGTACATTTCAGTAGACTCTTAACTTCTTGCTTGTTTTGCTCCATAATTAGTCCAAAATCGCCAAGTTTCACCAAATGCTTGTTTTTAACAGAGAATTACAAAAGTAAACGATTAAGTATCAATTCTCATACATAATATAATAAAATAAGTCAGATTAATAGGATAAATGATAGTAATAAAATGTACTTATTTGAGTTCATCACTCCCCCTCAAAAATTGCATTTGAGGTTGGCATTTTTGATAGAACAAGTGAATAAGAATATATTCCAACATACGTTGATCCACTTGATGACTGATTGAGCATGAAGCTTGTTGATGAGAATAGTCATAAACAAGAAGATTTCTCTTCTTCCAAAGATAAAGCGCACTCAAGCGTACGCCTTTCTTTTCTTTGAGGAACGGGGCCTGAAGTATTTTCAGCAGACGCCATTATGTTGACATTGAGGCCCGGGGCTTGAATTTCAGTGTTCAAACGTCATTGTCGTTGAAGACCGAGGCTTGAACTGATGTGTTCAAACGTCATTGTCGATGAAGAACGAGGCCTGAACTGATGTGAACAGACGTCATTGTTGTTGAAGAACGAGGCTTGAACTGATGTGTTCAAACGTCATCTCTCTCTTTTCTACTTCTCTCAGCTAACTCGTTACCAACCCCATTATCATTCAGTCGGCTCTTTGTCGTGACTACTGATGGAGAAAACCCAATATAATGAACTTGAGACTGAAATAAAAATAACCCGAACTTGTGACTTAAACTTGCACTAATGTGTGACAGAGAGCGGTGTAGAGAGTTCGTGCAACTTCGAATCCCTAAGTACTCTATACTCTTCAACCAACCAACCATCAAGTATAAGACGTACATCACCTCTTGGATATCCACAACTTCGTGTGACACTGAGCACTACAACGTAACTCCTTAAAGTGATAGTTATTTTGTGGTAGTAGAGAGGAAGAATCACAAAAATAACTAGATATCCAAGTCTTCATCATTGTAAAGGTTAAACGCTCGAACAAGGATCTCGAAGAATCTTCATCCAACCAACTCCGATATCTTCAGATACTAAGTACACTCACCCGTGCAATTTCACTTCAACCTCAAATAAATAATAGTGAATTAACGCCGTAGTCACATCTTGTGGTTTAAATGCCCAGATCTAACCCTTTTTGATGTTTTAACTGAACTTTGATAATGGTTTTATCCCGATCATTGTCAAAAGCGCATAACCCCGTAAAACTTTGTTATAACCAAAATGCCATGAAGTATATCAAAAATCATCCAATAAGTACACACTTTATCCCTTCTTCGAAGTTGAAACCGTAGCACCAAAATCAATTAAGATCCGGAAATGCACTTTTCTTTCTCCAGGATAGTTCCATCATCACGGGATTTTACAAATCTATGATTTAAACCGAGAAATAGATTCTTTCGTGGGATTTTATAAAACCAAGAAGAAACCGTGAGAGAATGATAAATTGAATGTGTCATGACAAATTTGGTTTTGGTGAATATCTGTTTGGGGAAACATGCAAGAGATCAGCAACAATTCTTCTCCCATATGTAGAATACTTCACAAACCATACTAAGCAAAGTAGTATAAACTACTTCCCCCTGGAAGTTGACCTTATAACATCAAAGTACAACTTTCTCCCCCATGATGGTTTCGAACTTTCGGAAGCATCATTGACGTGTACGGCCATATACATGAGAAGTTCTTGTCTTAATCAAACATCTTGAAAAATCATGAATGACATTGAAGATTCTTGAAAGATTTTGCTTAGACTGTGAAGTATCATTGACGTTTTGTAGCGTCGAATACCCCATGAGAATTGTTGTTCACATCTCAACCTTTAAACCCTTTGGCTAACTTACCAACCTCGTATTCAGTCGGCTAATGCTGTGACCACTTGCTCTAACCAATCCACCTCGTGTCTTTAAGTCTGACCACCTCTTGAGAAGATCTTGTACTACAATCCCGTTAGAAGCTCGAGAAACGACGATCTCTTGATGAAGCTTGATAAAAGACAAATCCGCGACTTATACTTGCACTAAATTTGTGATTAAGAACCTATATTGAGCACAACAACGTAACTCCTTTAAATATAGGTAGTGGTATATACCCAACCTTCCATCCTTTATTGTATATATCCGCCTCTTGAACTATCCAAGTCTAATCACTAGGAATACGCTCGAACAAGGATCATCAAATATCGTGCATCCAACCAACCCCGAGATATTTGAGATACTAAGTACACGAACCCGTAAATTAACAAACCAACCGAGTGACCATAGCTTCTCAAATTTCTACCGATCTCGTAGCACAAACTTATCCTAAAAAAATAGTCAAACCCCGTAAGTTTTATTTATCCAAAATCCAAGTCCAATAATTAGCCAACCTTAATCCAATAATTAGCCGAAAGTCAAAACAACCTTTTGATTAACAAAATTTAGATAGCAATAAGGCAGCCACAAAAATCTTCGGATAATATTATCTAAACCCAAGCTACCTTCTATCATAAATCATAGTCCAAAGGTTTGTTTAATCGAACACCAAACTTAAAATTACGGCTAATAAAATTTCAGCTCAAAAGTCCAAAGTTTCATGAAGCTCAAAAGCCCAAGTAATAAACCTAATATCACAATAGCCCAACTTCCATTTTCGGCTAAGGCTATATCTGGTTATAAGAATGCCATTCATATAAGGCAACCAAACCCTAAAAACTTGCCCTATATAATACCACTAATCACACTTATCAAACCTTAACCCTAATCCCCCATTTCTTATCAAACGCAGCTAAGCACAATCAGCTAAACCCTAATCGCAAAATCCATCCGCCCCCATCATCTAAAATCACGAACTTGACCTTCATCTCCTCTCTATCAAATTTGTTTAGATATCAACTCATCTCTGTCATCACTCGAAGACCAACACAAACGAATATCACAAACCCAAATGGAACATCTACTTACCCTAAATCTTTTCATTTTCAACTCAAATCGAATCAAGAATGCATGTTAATGACTTCAAGATCCAATGGTGGGTCTCAGGTAGGTTTAATGATTTGTTGTCTTCGTTTTAATTGTTGACCGAACCAAGAAAAGGGAATAACATAATTGTTATTATGCTTATCTTTATGTTCGTATATTAATTGAAGCTAAGCTTCAAAAAGAATTTGATCGATGATGATTTGTATTCGTGTGCTTGACCATTAATGGTTTGATGTTTCATTGAATAGCGCGAATAATTCTGAAATTTATTTGATTTTCTAATTTCAGTTACGTGGTTAGAATGATTTGTGAGTATTGTGGAGTGATGGTGAGGTGATGGTTGTGTCTAGATTAGGAATTGGTTGATGTTTTCAGTTGTTGTTTGAATAAACCGTGGATTAGAGGATGGGATTTAAATTAAGTGTGTTGTTGTTGGCTTGGATTATGACTGATGATGGTTATGGAACTGAGGTCAACGAGTCAGTGGTTGGTATTTTGATTGTGGTCACTGGTCAGTTCAGTTCATCATCATTTTTTATTGTGGTCAACGAGTCAGTGTGTTGTTATCGATTTGGACTCATGATGTTTGAAGTTCAAAGAGTTGTTGGTATTTTGTTGTTTTGATGTTACGTTTAAACGATTGAGAAACGCAATGGTTCAATGGACAAATGGCAACTTCTGTCAAATCGCAAACTTGGTCAAATTGCAGACCTCAAATCGCAGTTGACCAGTCAAATCGCAGTTGATCAGTCAAAGCGCACTTTCCAAGAAAAGTCAGATCTGTGTTCTCTCTTTCATCAAATCGCAGCCAAGAACATCCCCATTTTTTTTTACTCAAGTCGCAGCCAAGAAATAACTTTCCAACCACAACCAAGAAAAAGCTTCAATCTTCGACCACAATATTCACGGTATGGAACAAAACAGTCACAAAAACATGATAAGTTACATAAAGCTGTGAACTTGATACCGTAAAGGACACAAGGAACAGATATATGAAACTTGAAAAAGGAAAGTGTAGGACTTTTTATATGTTTTGACCATTTGGATAATAGAGAAAAAAAAATGGTAAAACAACTATATTACCAGATATATTACCAAACATAATAGAGAAAAAATATTTTCCAGATCTGAAATAAATGGTAAAACAGCTTAAACAAACACATACGAATCCACAATAAAATCATCAAAACAATACACGAATCCACACAAATCCGACAGCTAGCCAAACAAGTAAAAAACAGCTTCAACAAGCATATGAATCCACACAAATCAATCGAATAAAGCAACCTTGGCTCTGATACCAATTGTAGGATTGATACATGTATTGATTATATGGATTTAGGAGGTCTTGGATTATGGAAGAACAAATCCATGGTAGAGTTAGAGAGAGAGAAAGTAGATCTCGGAACTTAGTGAGAGAAAACTGAATATGTATTAGATTGTAATGTGTGAAGTTCCAACCCTTCCTAAGTGTGGGAAGGGGTATATATACTACTAGGCTATGTGCCCCGAGTGGGCTGTGGAGTGAGCTGACAGTGGGTAAAGACCCGACCCAACTCCACAAATATTACTATGACTAAACTAGTATTACTAAAACTAAACTAATATTAATAAGCCTACGAGCTAACTTAATGCTAATAGATAATCGGGGTGACCGAGTCTTTCATATGAATATTTATATTTCTAACACTAATTATGTAATCCGGATAACCATAAGCATTTGACTTATAAAATGAACTTATAAGTAATACCCGATCATTAATTCGTGTAGATTCGCTGAAGAAGGAGTAACTTCCGATCCTTGTGTTTTCTGATATGGTTTCATTTGCGGTTTGAGGTACAGATATTCTACCCTTTCTCAATAAGGGCGTTTTCTCTCATGACTTTCCAATCCTTGACTTTGATTTAGTTACTATGCTATGATCCATTTGCTATGAGATTCTGTTCAGTTGATATGCTTTGATGATTATGCTATGATTGCTTCGTTATGATTATGGATATGCTTTGATATGATATGTTCTGTTCTGTTGCCCGAGCTAACTAGCCATGAAGGTACCATGGCCATGTCATTGAGGCACCAATGGCATGACACTTTCTGTGGAGGTGTGATTGATCCACGACGTCCCCTTCTGATATGATATGATATGATATGAGATCTCTTGGCCATTATGATATGTGTGTATACATGTCTAGTACAGGGTACATATATGATTTGTTTTGTAGGGGGCGTATGGATACATCCTAGGTATTTGTGATATGTTTATGATATGGCTTTATAGTGATAGGTTTGTGAGTGCCATGCACCCCATTTCACTTTTGAGAGGTCGCTCCTCTATGGTTACTTATGATTTGACAGATATATGATATGATATAATTATGTGGTCTATTCGAGTGTCTCGTTTAGACAGGCTTGTGGCTATCCTATGTGATTCTTTGGTCTATTCGAGTGTCTCGTTTAGACGTGTTCGTTGCCTTTCTTATTTGTGTTCTTTGATTCATTATGATTAGAGTAAATTACACCGTTCGTCCCTGTGGTTTGGGGTGAATTTCATTCTCAGTCCCTATTTTTTTTCTTGCATTTTTTGGCCCTATATAGTTTCAATTGCACGCTGTTGGTCCCTAAATCAAAATTGAGCTAACGCTGACTGTTAACTACTAACTAAGCAAATGTAAATTAGTCTTTCTTCCTTATGTCATATAATAAAAGGGTTTCTTTATCAGACGTAACCCAAATTCTTTCCCCTCAAATTTCCCTCACCTAACTTTTCATCTTCCTTAAAAAACGAAACCCTTAAACTGAAAAGGGTAATGCAATGGTGGCGTCGACAAACCAATGGTCAATGCGTCAATCAAAGGATGATATTGATGTCTATGAAGCTTATGGTATGATACGGTTTTTAAGTTTTTCCTATCAATATTTGAATAATTTTATGGTTGTTTCAATGTCATTTGATCATTTACAAGTTATTATTGAATTTTGGAAGGAAAACACTAATTTCCCTCATTTTAACCAAACCCTAATTTTTTTATTTTTTTGTTTTTGATTTCTCAGCAAATAGAGAGGAAAACACAGATGCTCTGTTTTCGTTGAAGATTAATTATGCTGGGATCTTCACTGATTCACCTGGTAGGAGTTATGTAAATGGTGACTTTGCTTATTTTGACTGCATTGATATTGATGAGTTCTCAATACATGAGGTTAATGATATGGTTAAGAAATTAGGATTCAATGGTGAAACCATAATGTACTATAGTTTTCTTAGGCCTGATATGAACTTAGACAATGGATTATATGCTTTAGGAAATGATGATGATGTTAGACAATTGGCCGAGTACATTAGGGTTGGATATAAGCTGATTGAGGCCTTCATAGAACATGAGAAGACTACTGTATACACTTATATAGAGGCTTCCTATAACACACCATCTAAAAGGTGTTTCATTGTGGAACTTCCTGAGTCTGTGACACCTAAAAATGCAGCACCTAGCAAGATGAAACCTAGAAGATCAGTTTCAGGTTCTTGTTCTAAGAAATTAATGTTATAATGGAAAGAGGACAATGCAAATGTGACTGGTGAAGGTAGTTCTAGGAATGAAAATATAACTGACTTTGCCCAGGATTTTTACTCTGTGCCTGATCCTTTCATGGGAGAAGATAACTTTGATCCTTTTTTTGGTTTAGATGATGAAGTAGTACCTGAAAATATAAGTGAGGAAGTAGATGTAACACAGGAAGTAGATGTAACAGATAAAGAGAATGAAAACAGTGATGGTGAAGGTAGTGATAGTGATGTGTTAGTGGATGAGGAAAATGAGTTTGTTGATGTACAAGTTGACATGGAGGATTTTGACAGAACAAATGCTAAGACAATGGGAAATGAGTATACACCAGAATTTAATGCAGATGAGGAATTTGATACTGAGCTGGGAATTGATGGTATAGACAATTATGAGTTTGAGAGTGCTTCTGATGAAGATCCATTAGACAGGATTAGGACAAGAAAACTTAAAAAGCTTAGGAGAACACAGAATCAGTTTGTAGCCACAAAACAACTTGATAAGGTGGCTTTTGATGAGAGGAAGAAGGTTTTGGGCTTGACAAATAAGGAGACTGGTGAATTGCTTAAAATCAAGCCCTTTGTAGCCAAAATTCCCATGGGTGGTTCAAAAGGGAATGGAAAAAACAAAAGGGCTTAGTCTGAGTGTTTATGTAATGCTTGTATGACCTAGAATAAAAATGTTGTAATCCTAGGAACTATGTTATTTGACTTTTCAAAGTCAATATTCATCTTCAATGAACTATGTTAGTTAACTATGAATGCAACCCATGTAACCATCATTTGGCCCATTTTAAACCAACCCATGTAACCATTACATTTTACTAATTTTTACCCAACTCATTGACCAATAAGTAAACACAAAAACATTAACTACATAACAACCCATTCATTCATTAAAGAGTACCAAAATACAAAACATAGGTTGTTGTTACAACTTAAACAACTAATAAGGCCAACAACCTACAACATCTTACCAGTCTAAGCTAATATCTTGAACAAAACAAACAAGCAAATTCCAATCCAAGTCCTAATCAAGTATTTCTTGACCCTATCACGATCATCTTGAACTTGTTTCAAATTGGCTTGAAGGTTGTTGATATTCCTTAAGAGTCCAGGTATGATTTGAACTGAACGCTGGCACATTGGGGGGTCCATGAAATCAATAAACCTGCAATCAGAGTTCTATACAAGAAAACCATTTAAAATAATTACCCACTTTAATCAATAATCATTAAACCCTAAAAATCAAAATTTCAAATTAGAAACTTTTACCCTATCAGGACAAGCATAAAACCTTCGACCTGGATTCGTTGGTGTCCATGATGTAACAACCACTGCACGTTTTCCACAATGACAATACACCATCTTCGAATCTAAGGGAGTGGATTTCTCAACAGTGTTTGTATTCTTGAATGTGTTCTTGTGTCTGCGTATGTGTTTAGTTTAGGTTAGAATTAGATTAAAGAAACCATTTATTATATGTTATAAGGTAGAAAGACCAATTCACCCTTGCTTTCTTAGTAGTTAACAGACGACGTTAGCTCAATTTTGATTTAGGGACCAACAGCGTGCAATTGAAACTACATAGGGACGAAAAAAGCAAGAAAAAAAATAGGGACTGAGAATGAAATTCACCCCAAACCACAGGGACGAACGGTGTAATTTACTCTTATGATTATCTGATTTGTATTATCTTATTTCTCCATTTCATTTGACTTATGATATTTGTTCAGATGATCCTTGATCTCTCATTCTTTTGACAGATGATATTCTTTTTAGCAGGAGCTAGTGTTTCCTTTTCCCTATAATTATATAAGCTTGATTATTCGTTTGTTACATATATCTGTTCACTGGGCTTTTTAATCTCAGCAGCATTTCTTTTCTTGCGGCAAGTTTTAGGTTGGAAGCTGAGTTGAGTGAAGAGTGCATAGGAGCTCTTAGTGGACTACCCTGACAATAGATTCCCTTTGCATTTGGATTAGACTTTGGAGTTATCTTCCATTTAGATTTGATTCAGACTTGTATTCTAGTTTGATAGTCATTATTGTTTAGACTTATTATGTCCTTGGTTTCATTTTGAACTTTTGTAACCTTAGTAATTCTAAAAGTCTTCCGCTTGCGTTTGTTCTGTTGACACCATAATGTGGCATTTTGACCCTTGTCGGGTTGGGGTGTTACAATTATGGTATCAGAGCCCAGGCTGCGACTTGTAGTACATAAGTTATGACCTGTGAAGATTTGGACCCTTAGGTTTGCACTGTAGGAGCTTATGGAACAACCCTCGAAGTTTTGCCTTAGGTTTCCCCTGCAGAAGTTTTAGTTATGACCGGTGAGGATTGGGTAGATTATGCGATAAGGCATTGATTAGTTATCTTTCTTCCGCACCACTCTGATTTATGCCTCTGCTTTCAGTTAAGCCCTCATGAGATCATTCGTTCCGAAGATTTAGAAATTTTAGCAGAATACGCAACATAAGTTTAGCGATCAGATAAGTTTAGAATGCTATGAGAATATGTAGTAATGCCTTTCAGCTTTTACTTTCTGAGGTTATCACATTCTGTCGAACTTCGATATTTGATTCGTTTGATAACCGTTTAGAAGCCTTTTCGTTCGTTTAGAGAATTCGTATATGTATGAATCCGATGTGTTCGACACATTGTGTGGTTTCTTTCGCTTTTGCTAAGTAATTAAAGTCCCCTCTGCACTATTAGAATTTGTTATACCTAGTTCCATCTCTATGAGAAATCTTGTGATTATTAATCACGAGTATCAAAATTGTTCAATACGTTTTGATGATATTTGAAGATAAGTTTCGTTATGCTAGTCTGTTTCCTTTGGGAAAGTTTGATTCGGTATTATTCTGGATATGGATTTGTTGACTGAGCATCGAGATGCTAACAACAGTCATATTAGATTTGTCATCTTTGGCGATTTGAGAAACTCAAAATTATGTACCATGGTTCCCAACCTGGTAAATAATTATGATCACCTCTGTTTTGAAAACTCGTACGTTAATCCGTCGCGGTTGTGAAGATATTTCGTTTGATGAAACTCGCCTCGAGATTTATTCGGTTGTTTGAAATTTTCTTGATGTATTCCTTAACGAACTACCAAGATTTCCATCTGAGTGTGAATTTGTTTTGATCTGGTTATGAGAATTTGTTTAGTCACGACTCGAGGTAGAATGTGATTTCAATATAGGCATGTGTGTATGATGCAAGTATTATGACGCCTGGCCAACGTGATAATAGTTACATCATATAACTTGAACTTATTAGGATCATAGGATGTCTTGAGAAGTGCCTGAGAACAGTATTTATTTCGTATTCGTTGGATCAGATTTGTTATGATTTGTGTTCTGTGGAGAGCCTGGGGCTATCCTACTTTTCGGGATCGAGTCATGAGAAATACAACTATTCCGTTTGAAAATACTCTTTTGGAAGAACCTCTCCGAGCGTGAGGCTAGTTATTGTCATTCTTTTCAAGATTGATACGTCTCCATCTAACTTTTGCGACTTTAATTTCAAGGACGAAATTTTCTTTTCAAGAGAGGAAGAATTATAACAACCGAAAATTTACGAAACGACTTTTGAACTTCTAATACGAACCTACCTAAAGTCTATAAATATTTGGCTAAATTAAGCACTTATGTTATGAAGTTAGACTACAAAATAAAAAGTCCTAATCTAAGTATAAAATTAAATGACACACCCTTAATTTTTATGCACATCACACGTCCCATTATTCATGATAAATCGGTTACAAGTTGGTAAATATAAAAACACATCACATGTCCCATTAGTAAAATAAAATCCCTAATAACTACCTTATAAATACTTGGTCAATGAGTGATCAAATCAAACATCATCTTCAAGCCTCCCTAAATTCACGATGGTTAGTTACGATTTTAATACATATACAAATATCACAGTTGGCGTTCAATTCTCAACCACCACGACACATTCCTAGTGGAATTTCCCTATCTCGTTTATTAGTAAATGATATTCACCTCCTCTTGCCTGCTCCCATTCGAAAGATTAGAAAACATACAAACAGAAACATCTAACAAATAACCAACCGATTCCCTTTATCCTTGATACCAGAAATACGACTAAGCTTTGAAGGGTTTTGATCGTGGTGACGATTGTTCGAAGAGTACTGTGTTCGGTTCATAGGGTTTGGTTCGCTTGTGTCACGTATCGTGTTCTTGTTCCAATGTACAGTCCGATCAAGGTATCACCTAAATCCGTTTGATGTTCTTGTAATACGTCTAACATGTTCTTCATACGTATATATATATGATCACCTAATCAGTTTCGTTTCGTTAATATCAAGTTATACGAAAGTTAGATACACGTTTGTCACGTAAAAGAATAAACCCAACTCGTTTAATAAAACTTAACTTATGTTTGAATGAATTCGCATGCCACGATCTGTATACGTTTTTATGTTAATCTATAAGTTGTTTGGTGTCGTGACATTGGCTGTTTTGTGTCGGATTAAAGATTGTGTGGCGAGTCGTGGATTGTGGCTATTTGTGTCGTGTTGTACTAAACCTTATCGACCCTTATCACGACAAAAACGCACCCTAATACACTGATAAAAACAATCGGGTAATAAGCTTAAAACTAGCAACCCTAGATCATGTGTGGTACAACTTGCATGGGGTTTTCACGGGAGTGTTTGTGGCTGTGTTTGTGTCTAATATTGAGCCCATAGTGTCGACTTAGTTCTATTTTGGACATTAAAATATGATGTGTTATACGCTATTTTGTATGTGTTTGATGTCATGTTATGTAGCTCCGTGGTGTAAGGTTTTACTAGCCCTAGATGTCGACCCTAAACCTCCACCTAAATACGCCCTAATAACCAATCTGAAACACGTTTTGTTGCTAACTATGATAACATGAAATCATTCGAATAACATATATATGTAAAAAAAAAAAAAAAAAAAGTATCGTACAGAAGTTTTGTAAACAAACAAGGTCGAGTCATGTTTTCCTCCTCTTCGAGCAGCCTTAATTCAGCCTAAGCGTCTTAAAAGCTTTCATCTTAATTCGAGGCATGCACTAAACATATGATATGAACCTCGTCTTATTGCTGCTACATCTGGTAATATAACATGCTGTCAAATCGTATACATATATGTATAAGACGAGTCAAAACTATGGTGTCTTGTTTTCTTTTCGAACCTTCCTGTGTTAAGCCTAGATTGTAAATTGTTAAACCTTATTTGGAAATCATTAATATATATAGAATTAAACATGACATGCTAATATTAGAAACCCTGATCAATCCTCAGTAATATGGAACCATGTGATTGGAGGTTGAAACATGTTGAATAAATATACGAGTAGTAAAATTATATATAAGTTATAAACACATATGTATAATCGGGATTTAAAAAGTTTTGGTTGTGAACTTGGTTTGTGACTTGTACGTGTGGCCATGCAAAACCATAATATATATACAAGTTTAATCAGGTCTAGGTTATGAGGTTGTGATGGTACAAGTGTGTGTTGGTGTACGTATGGATGTGGTAAATCATTCATGTTTTATTTTGCTTGGCGTTCGTATTTGTGTCGACCTATGTTTCCTTAATTGGTTTCGAGATTATCCTTTGTCCCTAATTCGGCAAAGTACAAAAAGGGGTCATTATGGAATTTATTTTCAGTTCAAACCCAAAACTTTGATAATTTTCACATTTAACCCTAAACTTTGCTAATTTGACATTAAAAACCCTAAACTATGATAAGTTGTCACAATAAACCCTAAACTACGATATTGGTAATAATAAGCCTTAAGTTTACTTAATTGTTATTTGTAATCCTAAAGTTACTAATTCGGGAAAGTTACTAAATACGGAAGTTACTAAATTCGGAAAGTTACTAAATATGGAAGGCTACTAAATTCGGAAAGTTTATAAAAATAGAAAGAAACCCTAATTATGTAATCCGGATAACCATAAGCATTTGACTTATAAAATGAACTTATAAGTAATACCCGATCATTAATTCGTGTAGATTCGCTGAAGAAGGAGTAACTTCTGATCCTTGTATTTTCTGATATGGTTTCATTTGCGGTTTGAGGTACAGATATTCTACCCTTTCTCAGTAAGGATGTTTTCCCTCATGACTTTTCGATCCTTGACTTTGATTCAGTTACTATGCTATGATCCATTTGCTATGACCCATTTGCTATGATCCATTTGATATGAGATTCTGTTCAGTTGATATGCTTTGATGATTATGCTATGATTGCTTCGTTATGATTACGGATATGCTTTGATATGATATGTTCTGTTCTGTTGCCCGAGCTAACTAGCCATGGAGGTACCATGGCCATGTCATTGAGGCACCAATGGCATAACACTTTCTGTGGAGGTGTGATTGATCCACGATGTCCCCTTTTGATATGATATGATATGATATGAGATCTCTTGGCCATTATGATATGTGTGCATACCTGTCTAGTACAGGGTGCATATATGATTTGTTTTGTAGGGGGCGTATGGATGCATCCTAGGTATTTGTGGTATGTTTATGATATGGTTTTGTAGTGATTGGTTTGTGCGTGCCATGCACCCCCATTTCACTTTTGAGAGGTCGCTCCTCTATGGTTACTTATGATTTGACAGATATATGATATGATATGATTATGTGGTCTATTCGAGTGTCTCGTTTAGACAGGCTCGTGGCTATCCTATGTGATTCTTTGGTCTATTCGAGTGTCTCATTTAGACGTGTTCGTTGCCTTTCTTATTTGTGTTCTTTGATTCATTATGATTATCTGATTCGTATTATCTTATTTCTCCATTTCATTTGACTTATGATATTTGTTCAGATGATCCTTGATCACTCATTCTTTTGACAGATGATATTCGTTTTAGCAAGAGCTTGTGTTTCCTTTTCCCTATAATTATATAAGCTTGATTATTCGTTTGTTACATATATCTGTTCACTGGGATTTTTAAGCTCAGCCGCATTTCTTTTCCTGCGGCAGGTTTTAGGTTGGAAGCTGGGTTGAGTGAAGAGTGCATAGGAGCTCTTAGTGGACTACCTCGACGATAGATTCCCTTTGCATTTGGATTAGACTTTGGAGTTATCTTTCATTTAGATTTGATTCAGACTTGTATTCTAGTTTGATAGTCATTATTGTTTAGACTTATTATGTCCTTGGTTTCATTTTGAACTTTTGTAACCTTAGTAATTATAAAAGTCTTTCGTTTGCGTTTATTCTGTTGACACCATAATGTGGCATTTTGACCCTTGTCGGGTTGGGGTGTTACACCACCGGTTGTCGAACAAGAACCAAATCCATTTGGTCTAACTGAAGATGAACTCAGACTTCTGGAGCATGATGAGGAAGTCCGGCGAGAAACAGAACAACGTGAACTAGAAGAGGAAGCTGCTTGTTTGGAGCAGCAAGCCAGGGATGAAGAACAACTGAGGAAGAACTGGTTTGACATAATGGAGGCAAAATATTATGCCGGCGAGTTCAGAACGTCTTCGAGTGAAGACGGTTGGGTCTCAGATGATTCCTTCAGTTAATTTGTAGTTTCATTTTAATTTTCGTATCGTAGTTTATGTTTAATGTAATTTCTATTTGATGTTTAATATATTTCTATTTGATGTTTAATGTATTTTTGTTTCCTACTTTAGAAAACGTTACAACTTTTATAAAACATTACAAGTTTTATAAAAACTATACATTACATAAATATACATTACATATTTATAAAACTTGAAAAAAAAAAAAAAAAAAAAAAGACAAAAAGGACGATGCACACCCTCGTCGTGCAGACGGCGAGGGTGGTAGTGGCGAAAAAAGAAGAAGGCAAACGGTGTGGTGAAGAGCCATGGCGAGATTCCACGTAGGAGTGGCGAGCCATGGTTTTGACTGCACCGGGTGCTCTAAATGGTCAATGAGAAATTTAAGGAGATTAACCTCATTTTAACTTTTCTTTCCTTATTTTTTGTACCCCTAGAATGTAAGAGTGTGTTTGTTTCATTAAGATGTTTTAGGTCTGAATCTGACTACCACATCTTACCAATAAGAGGTGGCTAGAAAGTCTAAATCTGAACGAAATAATATTGTTTGTTTTTTTATAATTTTCCGAATGATTTTAAGTGCTCGTTTCTGTAATTTATTTAAGTAACTTACGTAAATATAAAACAATACTTTTTATCATAAATATAACATAGTTAACAAACCATCAAATATATTATATTAACACGAGTCTTCAATCTCTTATCGAGTAAGAGGCAGTAAGACAAGTCCCTCACCTCTTACTGAGTAAGATGTTATATGTCTAACTGGGTCTGACTCAAAAGAAAAAAACAAACAAGCAAAACGTCTGACCACCTCTTATTGGTAAGAGTAAGAGGGCTAGTAAGACTTTTTTTTTTAAAACAAACACACCCTAAATAACGACTACTAAATACTTGCGCGTTGCGATGGTGGTATATTGTTTGATCAATTAAATCGTTTAATTAGTTTACTTTCTTTGAACCAAAAGTACTACAATGTTTATATAATTTGATTCATGTGTCTTCATATAACTAATTTGAATGATACAATTAATATGTTTTATCTATTATCGTCCATACCATTTAAATATTTGTAATCATTTTGACGTAGTATCAGAAAAATATGAAGTTGAATTTAAAATTTTAATCACTTATTCTTTATAGTAAGTTAAAAGCATTGCAATGTGGACTCATTTTATTGAAAATTTAAAGACCTTTTATTGATATATTTTTAAGTATAAAATTACTAAATTTTGACCTATTATAAGAAAAATAAGAAGCTGATTTTTATATTTTTTAATAAATATTTTAAGACCTATTTATTGTTATATGTTTTATAATAAAGATGTTGAACATTTATTACATATTTGATAATTAAAATTTGTTATCTAAAAAAGATTGTAAAAAGTAAAAGTTTAAGGTAGTTTTCGTAACTTGTGATAGTTTAGGGGTGTGTTTTGAATTTTTATTAAATGTTTATTTAATATATATAATTGTAAAGAAATAAAGTTTAGGGGTGTGTTTTGAATTTTTTTATTAAATTTTTGGGGGAATTTCATGTATGTCCTTCGAACACTCTATAATTACGTTAATATCCTTCTAAATTTCTTGATTACGTCAATATCCTTTCAAATTTTAAAAATACTCGTATATACCCAAATAGACAATTAAATTCATGATTACATATTTTTTATATTTAAAACTCTTTTTTACTAGTAGTTAACAGTTAAATTACTTTTGCATCCTTCTTCTCACAATGTTACGCTCAGTTTTCGAGTTTTGAGTGAAGGGAAATGGAAAAGAAAATGAAGGGGAAAAGAAAAAGAAAATGAAAGTAAGTGTTAGTTGTTATGTTCTTGAGATAAATGAAAGGAAAATGAAAGTAATTATAATCATGTTATTTAGTGGGAGAAAAAGAAAAATAACTTGGTCAAATTACATATATGCCCTTTAGTTGTTAATGTCAAATCTTTTAAAAAGGGTATATTAGTATTTACACAACATACGGTTCCTTTCCTCCCAAAAGTGGGAGGAATATTTATTTAAAAAAACTTCCTCCCTATTTCCTTTCCACTTCCCTTTCCTCCTTTAAAAAAAACTCAAAAACACAAAAAACTATCAATTTCCCTTTCCTCTTCCGTTAGAAAAGGATTCTACCGACTAAAACAAAAAATTACTTGATCTCTTTAGTTTTCTTTTTCTTCTAGTAAAAATTGTTTTATTGGTGATTTACAAGAGATGGATAAATATAAATTAGTTATGTTGTCATGATTCCATCGTTCTAAATTCCTCTAAGAAATTGTTTTGTTTTAATTGTTAGACTCCATTTTGCATTTATGACAAGGGATTCATAGGCATTCAAATGAGATCTAAACTTTCTTGCGCTTGGCACCGGTTCTAACTATCATAACTGGAATAATCAAATATTAGTTGAATCTCAACACTGTTTATCATATTCAATTTGGAACATTGAAATAGCGACAAACCAATAAGTCGCTTTTCGTAAATCACCGCAACACAAATATGTTAATACGAATCTGTTAGTATCTTGTTTGTAAAGCTTTTTCTTTCCTTTTTTTTTTTTTTTTTTTTTTTTTTTTTTTTTTTTTTTTTTTTAATAGGATATTGTTTCCAGATTAATACAAACTTGTTTATGATGAAGGAGAGAAGGGTATAAATGTAACATAACATTGTATTAATATTTAGATAAGAGTTTTAAATACTAAAATAATTTTGTTATTATTAAATTGTGTGTTTGGGTATATATGAGTATATTATAAGTTTTGAAAGGATGTTGACGTAATTATTAATTTTAGAAGGATATTGACATAATTGTGAAGTTTTCTAAGGATATAGATGAAATTAGGGGTGAGCAAACGGACCGGATGGACCGGACCGACCGACAAAACCGACCGGACCGGACCGGACCGACCACATTCGGTCCGGTCCTCGGTCTAAGCTTTTTGGCTAATTCGGTCTTCGGTCCGGTCCGGTCCGGACCGACCAAAAAACCGAAAAAACTTGCCAAATCTTGCCTAATTGGACCGGACCGACCGAAGACCGACCGGACCTAATTGGACCGGACCGGACCGACCACATTCGGTCCGGTCTCGGTCTATGGTTTTTCCGGTTCTCGGTCTTGGCCGGTCCGGTCCGGTTTTTGGACCGTGCACACCCCTAGATGAAATTCTCCCTAAATTTTTATTTAATATATATAATTTAACAGAAATAAAGTTTAAGGTAATTATGTAAAATAGTTTAAGAGTGTGTTTTGATTTTTTTATTTTTTATTATTATTATTATTTTTTATTTTTTTTGAAATAAACTTATTATAAACTTAAACATTTTTATTTTTGTACAAATTATACATTAGTCGAAAATATTACAATATTGAGCTCATTTTATTCGCAATTTAAACATTTTTTTCATTAGTATATTTTTATAAGACAATTGCTAAATATTTGTTAGATATTTGATAAATAAAATTTGTTAAATAAAAAAAATTGCAAATAACTAAACGTCTCAGGTAGTTTTCGTAGTTTGCTGCATAGTCCGTGTGGGCGTTTTGAAAATCATTTTTTTAGCACCAAACCGTTTACCAAACCGTTTACTACACCTAATGTATAAACAGGTAAATATGTTCAATTCCTTTCTTGATTTCTATGTTTTTTTCGTTCGTATAATAGTAGTTGTGTATCAAATGATATGTCATAGCTTTCAGGAGAGCATTTTCCATTCCACTATAGAAAGTTGGATGACACATGTTTTGAAACATAAATTACAACGAAATAGTATAGGTAGTCGTTAGTCGGTTTAAACATAGTCTTCCACATATTGCTTTTAAACGAAGCGTGTAACTTATGTTGCCGATCATCAGTGTTTTGCATCGCAGGAGAAAGGATGACTAGTACCCCTACCATAGTTATATCTCTGAAGTAATGATCCCAAGTAAAATCGGGTCGAAAATAGTACCTCCAATAACATAGAAGTTCCAATAACCTCACTTTTCAATCTTTAATTATAACAACATCCCTGCTATAAGATTCTACAACAAATATAACAAACATATATATACCCGCTCTTTAGAGAACTTTACACACTTAAGAAAATTCAAGCATCGACATATAAAAACATGTTCAATTACCAACTAGAAAACATCCCGGTTTTTTCTGCACAAAACGGTAATTTTCATAAGACAAACTTAAATATCCAGAAGCTGAAGCTATTAACTTAACACTATTCTCTTTACTTGTCTGTTTCTGCTGTCCAAGTTCAGCTTAGCAGTTGATTCCACAATATTTAACATCTGGGCCAGTAACTCTAGTAGTAAACGGATCGACTCTAACCCACAACAAAGAGAAGATCGATGCCAGAAGAATGGACCATACGACAACGATGGTAGGCATCCGATTCTGTTTTCCCATCAGACCCTTTAGGAAGGGGTAAAGATGTACAATCACCCAAAAGGCAAAGAAAAGTTTACCAAACAATGGACCCCATGACTGGTATCCGCTATTGATAGCATACGAGATTCCAGCAACCACTCCCACCATGTTTACAAGCAAAAGCGTTGTTGGTGCAATGAGAAGTGTGGTCCATTTGAACATGTAAAGTTCAGCAAAATCACCGTCTTCATCTGATGCCTTTGATGTGACTGTGAAGTTGGTGTCGATACCTGCAAGTACTTTCAGCAGACCTTGGAAGACAGCAAAAAGATGAGCAGAAACACCACCAATGACCCAAAACTGTTCGTTTCTCCACCATTCGTCTATTCCAACCCCACTCCATCTCATTTCAAGGATACCAGTGGCAAAAATGGACAGAAAGAGAGATATAAACCATAAACTCGCAAGGTTACTAATCTGCAAACATTAGAACATACTGTTAAAACTTGAGACTGTAAATATCTGATAAAGAAGTGAACATTTAGGAAATGAACTGAAACGAACCTGAGGAATGATAAACTTCCCAGTAAGGAGACAGACAGCTGGAAGAGTACAGTAGACAACAAGCGGAATTGCAGTGATGGGATAGATGGTTGTATTTATATATGCAAACCGCTCGAGCCATTTTAGTCGTCCACTATAACCATACCATATAGGACAATGTCTACTGAAAAGAATTTCAACAGACCCTAGAGCCCATCGAAGCACTTGGTTTAGACGATCTGATAGATTAATAGGAGCAGACCCTTTAAAGGCTGCCCTAGGTGGCATACAGTATATTGATCGCCAACCACGTGCATGCATCTTGAATCCTGTAAGAATATCTTCTGTGACAGAACCATAAATCCACCCTATCTGCAGATAATATGGCAATTTTATCTTAGCATATGAACTACGTACCATTATATGAAATGAAGGTAATTAGGAATATAAATGAGTAAAATAAACTAACCTCGCTCCCCCAGTCTGTTTTGTCTTCATACCCACAACTGATAACATGAATAGCCTCTTTCAGCAAAGTTTCGGGTTCTGCAGATTGGGGTACACCGCCATTTTCCATAAGTGTGGATGCAACAAAAACAGCTGACTGACCAAATCTTTTCTCAAGGGACATTTGTGACATTAGCAATGATTTTTCATCGTCAAGCCCAGCTCCTGATACAAAAGGGAGTGTAAAATATATAAGTAAACAAAATAGTGTCTCGAAATAGATGTTATTAAAAGTAACCGATTCTAAAGATCTACCTTCAACTCCCTCTTCTATGTCCTCTAGGCTGAATACTGGCACAGTGGGATCAATATGCTTGCTAGATTTCTTTTTGTCTGATCCCTTCTTACTAGGTTCGGAATTTTTCTTTCGCGATCCAAAGCAGCTAGAGAAGAACCCGTCCTCTCTCTTTTTCTTAGGTTTAAGAGGAGGTTCATAGCCATATAACGCTGTTCTATTGAAGACACATCCAGTACCCACATAAACAGGACCTTGAATGCCATCTAAACCTCTCAAGTTAATCTGTTAATAAAGACAATAAAACAGTTGTAATTAAACAATATACCATAAGAATATAAAACTCAAAACAGCATTTAGGATTTAAAAACTCACATCAAAGAAAACAGTGTTTCTGTTAGCGTAACGATCATTCTTGTCAATTCCATCAAATCTCTGTGGAAACTGAACATAACAAACATATTTTCCGAGGTTGGGATCCATCATAAAACACATAGCTTCCCTCAATGCCTTGCTGTTATTGATGTAATGATCACAATCAAGATTCAATATGAAAGGGCCGTTCGTAAGGACTGCTGATACACGAACCTAGAAAATAGCCGTATTGAAAGTTAATGCCCGTTTATACGCACAAGCAAAACTTAAAGAGTAAAATGCAAAAATTACGTACAAGTGCATTCATGGCACCAGCTTTCTTGTGATGCTGAAATCCAGGACGCTTTTCACGGGAAACATAGACTAATCGTGGCAATTCATTACCATCAGTGTCAAGCCCACCACTCTGACCTAAGAAAACCTGTAAAAATTGCAGTATTAGATATAATCAGAGCTTCCGAAGCATACGACATCTGAAGACATTTGATAAATGGAAATAATAAGAAATGAGCTAAATTTACCTGGATCATTCCTGGATGGTCCCTGGTATTATTTCCAGGCCATGGTGTACCATCTTGCATGAGCCATCCTTCTTCCGGAACTTTTTGAGCTTTAGCAACAAGACCATTTACACGAATCTTGAACTCTTCATATTCTCTCTGCAACAAACAGAACAAAGCATTAATTTACTCGAATGCAGAGTTAAACAAAAAAACCCATGGGTCTACTTGCATGAAAAGTTTCTTACTTTCATAGCCCGGCGGTCTTTGACAAATGTCGGCTGAATGGTATCTTTCAAATAATCAATTTTCTGGCTGAAGTACCATTCAGGAGCTCGGGGTTCAATGTTATATCTCTTGCAGAAAGGAACCCATTTCTTAGCAAACTCTGATGTTTCGGATAAAGATTCAAATGACAACATAGCAGCTCCATCATCAGAAACATAGCATGAAACTTTGTCAACTGGATAGTCAACTGCAAGAATAGATAGAACCGTGTTTGCTGTGACAAGAGGCGGTTCCTTTAAAGGATCCACAGTACTAACAAATATGTCAACAGCGGCTAATTGTGATGGTTCTCCTTCACGATCATACCTAACAAAAGAACGTAGTTTTAGCTCATATTTATTTTTATAAATAGTAACATTAGCCTCTTATCAAAGTGTATTACCTAAGAGCAAGCCTATCAAGATACGTTTCACGATTTACTGGTAGCCATTTGGGGAACTGATCCAATATCCAAGATATAGCAAACCAAATCTCACAAATAACAGATAGTAACCACAAGGGGTATGCGTTGGTCACGGGATTTGTTAGCCGGTAGTGCAAAAAGATGCAAAGAACCACCAACCGAAGTACAATAACCATCCTGTATGGATTTATTTTCGATGATGGAATAGAAACCTTCCTCGAAAGTGGCTGTCGGGCTTCATCATTCCTTCAGAAGATAAAACAAATTAAATCAATTAGTTACAACCAGTCTATCAATACATCATAACCAGACTATTCTGTAAATAAACTTACAGCAACGAGTCATCGACCAGGATATCTGTAGCGGCATCAATATCTACACCTCTTTCAGAAGCAGCTCGGCTAGCAGTCATTGGAACAGCATTCTTATCTTGCTTCATTCTCCATCCATCAACTCGCTCTTTCCAGGCAACATTTCCCAACCCTGCACTTCCAAACTCCCTCACAGGGTCCACGACCCTAATATTAGCTGCAAACACAACATTTTCATAGAAATGAGGAAAAAATATATTATAAAAAAAGAAGCTAATTGGCTAATGGCCGTAACGCAAAACATACGTGATTGACTAATCTCTCCGCTGTAATGGATTCTTCTTCCACCGGGTGGAGGAGAGGCCATTGAAAGACGTTCAGACAAATCACCAGAAACCTAACAGTAAAGCAGAATCAGATATTATACTTCTAGCAAAATAATTATTACACTGAAGTGATTAATGTGTAAAATTAAGCATTCAACCTCTTGTTGTCCACTGGTTATCAAAGGTATGTGGCTACGAGAGACCTCTTTATCATAATTCGGCGCATTAACATCCTCCCCTCTTCCGTATGTCTGGTGCCAGCTCATCATACGCTCTGCTATCTTTTGCTTCTGCTTCTCATTTTCAGCTTCTGTTGATGGAAAATCGGTAGTACTGTCATCAACATCAACTCCCTTCTCTTTGTCTCCAACAATAGGCGGGCTTCCTAAATATTTATAAAAACACCGTCATTTAAACGAGTCCAAAATCACATATGCTACATGATAAATGATAGTACTTCAAAATAAGTAGATTAAGACCTTTTTGTTGTTTGTAACGCGTTTTGCACTGAGGGCAAGACTGATTGCCATCTTTGCGCTCGTATTCGTAACATGGCCTACAAACCGGGAATGCACACACATCACAAGCAACAAAAACATCTCCTGAATCCATGACACCGATATTATCCCCACAGATTTGGCAAACTTGACTCCCAACATTCTTCAACGACTTCCCCTGCCACAAGCATAACATAACAAATGTAAACTTAATCTAAACACAATAATAACATAAATAACCACAATTGCAACAAGTGAGTACAACTTAATAATCATCTCATACAGGGGCGGAGCCAGAAAGTTATGGTCAATAGAGCAAACTTTGATAATTTTTAGAAACTACACTACAAATCCGTTTGTTAGGGGGCAAATTACAAAAATAGCCGGATATTTTTAAATTTTTACACTAAAACTTTTTTCGCCTCACGTGTCCACCCTGCCCCTCTCCTGTCTCCGTCTCTATATATTCATTTGTAATATGGCTGTAAACGAACCGAACATGAACAAAGTCTCTATATATTCATGAACATCCAATTATCCGTTTGTTTATAAATATTATTATTATAAGCAAAATAGTTACACATAAACAAAGGAAACGAATATTTTAATACTTATTTCTTCATTTATTTGTTTTTAAAGCGAACATAAACGAACACGAACAATCTCATTTTCTTAACGACAGGTACAACAAATGAATTGCAGTAATTAATAATACGAACCACAGTTTCTTCCATTTGGATAAAATGCAAACTCCAACAATGAAATCAATCAATAACTGCTCTCATATAGCAACCATCTGCACATGTGATCATCATCAGTCAAAACTAGCTAGCTCAACTGAATTATGCAAATAAATATATCATACATAACACAATGCATGCAATGAAATTGTACCTGATGAAAATGAAGTTAATTTGTTAGTTCTTGACTGTGAGTGTGTGTGTAAAGTGTCGGTGTGTGTATGTGAAGGTGAAGTTATTGATATGTGAATGATAAGAGATGATAGTGATATTGGAGTGGGTGAATGGAAATAATAACAAACAGCTGTTTCTTGTTAGTTAGTACTTCTTACTATTATTAATACCAACTAAATATAGTAGTGTACTACGAGTATTTTATACAGAAATACTCAATATTAATGACGATATCTTTGCCAAAACTAGCTGTAAGCTGTATGATATAAGTTGTAGACTGTAAGGTATAAGCTGTAAACTATAAAACCGTTAACATGAGCTATAAGTTGTATCTTTTTTTTTTAATAAAAGTGTTTGGTAAGTTAGCTGTTAAATGTAATTATAAGTGTAAAATGACATAAATAGACATATATATCTATAATTGTAAACAAATATTTGGAGAGTATATCAGTAATTTAAAGTTTTAACAGCTACAAAATATTTAAAAAGCTTCATGAATCAGCTTTTCATTTAAAAGCTATTTGTTTGAAATAAAAAATTAAAGTTAATGTATCCGAACGATTTATTTTAAAGAAGATTATTTTTATAACAAAAAGGTAACATCTCTTCAAAAAAACTCTTACTAAACAGGCCCCTACTATTTCAAAATGTTTGTATTTTTTTTTTTTTTTTTATAACTAATAAAATGATAAGATATGATATTTGATTGATAAAAAATATAATTTTTATAGTTTTTAAATTGTATTTATTATGAAAGTTAACATTTATTATACGAAAGAAGAAAAGTCAGTATTAATAAATAAATAAAACTATATTTGATAAAGTTGATTTCTTGCGAGTGACGAAAGCGACATTGCTACTGCTAGCCAGTAGTGCTAAAATATCCACTGTCACTTGGAGTGTTTCTTTTCCTTTCCACCGACACCATTAAATTCATTACAGTATTTCTTTAAGACTTTACATATTGGGTGGGTGGAGCTTCTACTTTTTCTATCCACATGTACTTAACTGTTTGGTCCTTTTACATATTCATGTATACTTGTTAAAACATCTGTATATAGAACTAGTAGTCTAGTACTAACACAATAACTGAATAACACTTTGTGGTTGTTTAGTTGAATATGGTTGCAAGAGCAATTAAATTCTATACTTTAAATAACTTTCCAACACAATTATTTACTATACTTTAAATAACTTTCCAACACAATTATTTACTATACTTTAAATAACTTTCCAACACAATTATTTAGGCTTGTTTTACTTAAATTTGATCTGTTAATAGTAAAGCATAATCTAAATCGACTTATTTCTGAACAAACATGTTGTATTCTACACTTCTACTATAGTACAAAATAAACAAAAACATGTCATATGGTTTTGGGTGTTGTTATTTGTACCTTTAGTGGATAGTGTCACTCCTAACAAAACAATTCATGATAGATTCTTCTAGTGAATAGTAGCAGCCTTTTGACAAAATAAATCATGACAGATTTTTCAAAGTAATTGTAAATAGGGGGACAAATAAGGTAAAAAATACAAAACATTTGTATTTTTTGTAAGCCAGAGGGTAAAAATAGTAGAACCCTTAAAAAATATTGTATTTTAACCCTTAAACATGAAAAGAATGCTAGAACCACGACTGATTGTTTTTTGTTACAAGTTCTCGCATGATGCAACGTGCAACTCTCATAGCAAGTAAAGGGTCATTGTTACAACGTCAAAGTTTTAATTATTCCATCTAAAAGATATTAACATATTTTCGATTCTGAGTTTTTGACAAAACATGATTTTTTTATTTTTATTTTTTTATTTTTTTTGTCTTAAGGATAATGATGTCAATTACTTATTTATTTAATCATGTTTTAGCAAGTTTGTTCACCTTATGTCATTAAATTAGTTTAATGAGCTACACATCAGCTTAAGCCGGCATTAAAAAGATCAAAATTTTGAGTACTCTGCAATTGTATCATTCATCTATAATATATAAAGATTCAATGGCTAAATTTAATGTGGAAGAGTGATTTTGCATAAAGGGTTGTAAGGTACAAGGTAGTTTAAGCTACATGTAGACTATATGAATTATTACAACCAAGGTCTCATTAATCGGATGTATACAAAGAGACATGTAGTTACATTGTGATCTTTAATTGGAGGTATACAAAGAAACACAGAGTTATTAGAACTTTTGGATGGCTCTTAATAATGATCTCATTTATTGTCAATTGTAAAATTTCCTCTATAAATACCATGCAGGTGGAGGTGGAAGCAAAGGTGGTGGTGGTGGAAAAGGTGGAGGTGGCGATGGCGGGGAAGGATCGGGTTCCATGAAGGCACCAATGATTTGTGTTCTAAATCCACATCGAGATACGTTGAAGAGCATATAAACAAGAACAAAATGGTGAACGATGGAAATGAAAAGGAGAAAGATTTCGTTGATATCCTACTTGATATACAAAGAGATGACACAGCTGAATTTACATTTGAGAGAGATACAATCAAAGCTGTCATCTCGGTAAGCTTTATCGTCTCTCTTTTGAAAGTTGTGATTAATTCTAACTTGAAATCAATGTTGCATGCATGCATTCATTAAGATGTTATTATAAAAAAATTTGTAGTCAACAAGCTAAAATATATATAAATCGAAGGACATTAACTAATATTAATGTATATAGTTTATTATACTTCATGCATTTTTCAAAAGTTTATACTTTTTGTAGGATGTATTCTCTGGTGGAACCGATACAACATTTTCAAGTATAGAATGGGCACTCAGTGAGCTAATAAGACACCCAAAGACGATGGAAAAACTGCAAGTAGAGGTAACAAAAATAGCTCAAGGAAGACCACTGATCACAGAACATGATATGGTGAATATGCATTAGTTAAGAGCTGTTCTTAGATACTTTATAGTAAAGACGTGTATTGTTTTGGGTGAAGTTTGTTGTATGTATAATAATTAGTCGTCCGTTTTTCCGGCGACGCAGTAGGCCATTTGTTTTTAAATGATGGTGATGGTTGCGTGTTCGTTTTCCGGCATAGTATAGTGTTTTCTAGATTGTAATAGTGAAAGGATATTATTTCATGTTAATATGTATTAAACTAAAACAAACTGAAACATATGAATGGTCTTTGTTTAATGATGAAGGGATATTTGCTTATTGTGCAAGTATTTTGTGGTTGTTGAGTATTGTAGTCGCATGCTATAAAAAGATTGGTCTTAAAATGTGGTATCTATTATCTATCTATTATATATAAAGATTCAATGGTTTAATTTAATGTGGAAGAGTGAATGTGCATAAAAATTTGTACGGTGCAACATGCTTAAGCTCAAAAATATCAATGCAACCTCATAATAAGTATACAATCATGAAAGAAGATGAAGTGCAAGGGTTGCCGGAATTGATTATATGGTATTTAGTATAGAATTAAAAGTTGGCTAGATGAAGTGCAAGGGTTTCCGGAATTGATCACATGGTATTTAGTATAGAATTAAAAGTTGGTTAGATGAAGTGAAAGGGTTGCAAGAATAATTTATGATTTAACCTAATCTATGCCTATATAAACCGGCCAAAATCACATGCAAAAACACAAAAGTTCAAATCTTCATTCTTGATTTTCAAAAGTTCAAATCTTCATTCCTGATTTTTTCTTCTTCGTGTGCAGGTTATACAAAGAATCATTTCCCCAAAACACATTGAATTGTCATATTCATTTACTTTTATAGTCATTTGTGTTCAGATATAATTAATTCATTGAGTTGGTAAGGCAGAACTCAAAAGTATTAACTAATCATGGAATTCAGTACCTGTGAAATAAATCATCAAAGTTGAGTCTAGGCAAGTTCAGAAGTATCAATAAGTTTTTAATGTGAGATTTTTTGGTGTAGTTGATAAAATCCCAACAATTATTTTAGTTTGCTCATCATAGTTAGAGGATATTATAATCTGTTTATCTTTTGATCAAACAAATTTGTATCTTAATCAAATGGTTTAATTTCTAAAAATCTTATACATTAAATTAAAAGAGTCCTTTGGTTTAGGTGAGTTTCCAATAAACAGATCACATGATTAAAAATTGTAACTATTCAGAAAATAGTTGCATGTCATTTCTTATATAGCTAATCTCATTTACTATACTTTAATGGTGTCATTGTTTAGGAAGTCAATGGATCTTTATAGCGGTGTGGCATCTCTAAATCTGATATTACTATATGTGTTTCTTGCAGGCAAAGGAAAACAAGAAAAAGATAGTGGCAGCTCGCCGCCAACGACGCCAGAGGAGCAGCGAGGTAGCAATACCAGGTCAATGGTGTTTGTGCATCAAAATTTGATAGTAGTTCTAGAATTTAGACTAACCAGTTTATTAGACATGTAACCTAGCAGTACAAACTTGATTCGACCTTCGGCTAGCAGTATAAACTCGAACGGTGGCAGTACAAACACCTTTTCTCGAGCAGTACTAAAAGAACCCGAGCAGTGCAAAGTGAAGTATTGAGAGCAGTACTAACCCGACATCCTAGCAGTACAAAGTCGAACAATATGAAGCGTCTTCTGTCAGTTTGATCAACTTATCGTTTGTGTCTTGGATCGACTGGCATTGTGCTTCATATTAGCGAAGGGTTATTGGATTGAGATCAATGTTGTATGATAGGATTTTGTCCCTTCATAAAATGCAATGAAAGAGTTTAAACATCAAAGCACCATTTTCTTATATTTTATTATGGCGGTTGATTCCAAAGTGTCATGGTTTAATGAAAGTGAAGAAACATTGAACCGTGGTCGAAAAGGTTATGCAATTATTGTGTGTTTATATTCAGACAACCCAAATAGTACTGTACATTACTACAAGTAGTGTTTTATTTGCAATTAAATTTAATTATTGTTGCGTGTCAAATACACCTATCTAATACGCAAATACACAACATTATACTAAATAGCCATCAATCACTTTCAATAATCTAATAGATAGTTACAATATTTTAATCATTAGTCGACATACACTATATATTCATAATTAGTGAACTTTACGACTCAAATATATAGCATATGTTACCTATACAGGGTCATGTATGCATGTCACTTTATGTACAATTACTTGAAAAGACATACACTTTTGTTTCTCAATAAATGTACATATTAGAAAAAAGTCTCTTCACGTATACTCTTTTAATGTGAAGAAAATAACTTAAATACTAGAATGCCCTTTACGTGAGATGTCGCATCAATTACAATGTTATCGAATCGTGATATTTGATCAATGTACATTGCTTTTGAATATACAAGTTATATAACATCTTGAAAGATTACATGTGAAAAACCTCATTTAAAAATAACATCTTGCAAAAAACATCTTCACATGTACTCTTTTAAAGTGAAGTAATTATTTTAAATAGTGTAAACATAATTAGTACCAACCATTAAACTATGAACACTTAGATACAATTGGTGCAACGCACGGGCATGCCAACACCTCGTACTTAAAAAAAAATAGAAGAAATACTTAAATTCAATGGGCCTTTAATTATTATTGACGGACAAAATAGCAACTATTTAAAAATATCTAGTTGGAAAAGTATAACATCAATAGGTGCAATGAAGAGCAAAAATCTCCTCGTTCGGGCCCCACGGGATGCCACGTCACCATGACATACCTCCCTTTACAACCCCCTTCCAATAACATACCACAACTTACTCATTTGAGCCCCATCACTATATATTTTTATTTCTTTTATTCACTTGTCATATATATAAAATACCCACTTGTCAGAAATCTTGCTCGTCGTATGCACGAGTAAGACTGAAACGGCGAATGATGGCGAAGGGGTGCGGTACAATGGTGAGGGATGAAGAGCTAGCCACGTAGGCACGGCGATGACTGCATGACTCTTGAATTTTCTGCCCCTCATTAAATTAGGAGCAAGAATTATAAGAATGGCCGAACATAGTTTCATTTTGAGTTCATATTCATGTGTATTAAAGTTTCAAAACTATCTTTGATTGTAGTGTTGAAATCAATACAGTAAACTTACTACCTCAAAAAAAAAAAAAAAGAAGAAAAATGATCCTTATTAAAGTATCAATACAGTAAACTTACTACCTCCAAAGAAAAAAAGAAGGGCCAACAACCAAATTATGTCATTCAATTTAGTTTAATGAGCTAACAACCAAATCGGCGTAAAAAAGATCCATAGTTTTGGCAAACTTCCAATTTATTATTCATACTTTAAAAAGAACAAATATTTAATTCAAATGAAATCTTTATTCTTGAACGACAAAATAGCAAATAAAAGAGCATTGAACCTAATATGTTACCAAAAAAAATTAAAATATAAAAACAAAAAGCAGAACATCCTTGTCTATTTGTGAATTGGCCCTAATTTGGTTTCAATGTGAATTCATATTCATATTCATGTGTACAAAATCCTCAAAATTGTCTTTGATTGTAGTGTCGGAATCAATACAGCAAAATCACTACCTCTTGAGAAAATATATAAATGTAATAACAAAATCAAACAACCTGTTACATCTGTACCATTAAATTATACATTTTCGTAGCCATACTACCAACAGCAGTTTCCTCACAAAATTTGTATTGCAAATATCAAGCACCTGACATGACAAGAAAATAATAAAAAAGAAAAAGTCAGAATCACAATCGTGTCCTAACATAATCGTAACTAAAGTATAATGCATATGTAGATAAATTAGTAATTTTAAGTACAGGTAGCAAAATGGTCTCGCTCAGGTTAGATCAGATAACACTTTTTGTCCAGATTTTTCATTTTTTATACAAAAAAGATGGGAAAAACTACATTACTTCAATAATAACACAATTTTTTTTAACAAGATGATTTCAGATGTTTTATGTATTTTATAGTTCAAACTGTTTGATCCATTCCTTTTAAGCTATCATATTCTTTTACCAGTTTAACCTGGCCCGTTAAAGAGAAATCGATCGGTTCACAAGTAAAGGGATAAAACTGCCACCTACAATTAGAGTACAAGTAAAAAACGTCTAGGAATATGCTTACCTCAACTCATTTGCATGGCTATGGTTCTCTTATGAAAACATATGCTCGATCTTTGTGAATGTTTAATGAAATTAACTATCATATACTACTATTGATCTGCTTCAACAGCCGTTTTTTGAAGCAAGGACTCAAGTTGTCCCGCAATTGGGGTCCCAGGCTCATTTAACCTGGCAGAAGGCAGTGATCTTATGCATCCAAGTATGTGCTGAAGATCACGATTTAGCCTGTCAAAAAGATTGAGATGAGAATCATGTTATATATAGAGAAGTTACCAGTATATATGGAAGATAAAGAAACAATCAAATAATTTAGCTAATAGCATTCAATGAAAGTGAGAATAATCAATTTTTTTTTTAATTGGTTCCTGCAAATACTATTTTCTCAATTTTTTGCGACTTTTATAAAAGTGGTCTTAAATCTGCTTCCAAGAACTATACCATTAAAATAATAATCTATTTCTTCTTATTAAAACAAGTTAAAAGGTTGTACGCATTCACAGCTATTTTCGACCTTTTTGAAATATATCTTTTCTGGCTAAAATTTAGACTTGCTGGTATGACCTGTCAGGTGTAAAATATGACCCAAATCGACCCATATTTCTGTAAATGTATATAAATTGCATCTCTAGATCAGATATACTCAATTCTAACACTAAGAGAGCCGTATGTTTTGAGATATAAATTCCTCATTAAGTAAATATATTACATTTTTCTTTAATTTACTCGGTTAGCATTATAAGAAAGCAAAAAATTAATATTTAGGAAGCTCATAGAAAAATTTGCAATTAGTATCAACGTAAATTCACATGGGCAGTTTCTAAAATAGTAAAGTAGAATATCTACAACGATAAACAATAAACATCATGAACAAAAGTTAAGAACCTGGCTCTCGCTTGTGGAATGCTTATATCCACAGATGAAAATGCATCAGATATTTGTATGTCAAAGATGATGGTCACTTCTCTGTAAGAGAAATACATTAAATGTAATTACAATTATGAATGAGTATTAGCTAAAACAGAAAATCACTATAAACAAAAACGCACTTGAATATTTCTAGAACATCTGCCTCATGCAAAGTCTTAGAAAGCACACGTTGAAGAAATCCAACTTCCTGAAAATAAATTAACCGAACCCATTTAGAAAAATTCCAATACATGTATAGCAAAGCCGTAACCAAATTTTGATGCTAAAGCACATAATAGAGAGATACAAGGAATAATTGAACTACATCACATGTTAATCATATTTATTGTAGCATGTTCTTAATGAATGATAGTAAATATACAGTTAGCAACTCCATTTAGAGTGTGAGTGGCCTTTTGTAACTGCACCCTAGTTTCTTAGATACAACTAACATCGTAAACAATGTTTCCATGGTTTAAGGAGCATGTCTATAGGCTTAAGCAGGTAGATATATATATAGCTAATGATGAAATTCAGTAATATCATATGCTTGCATACGGTGAGCTGATTACCTTTGTGAGTGATTTAGCAAACTGACTGGGTTGTAAATCAGTTTCATCTGCTCGGTTCCATGTTTCAATAATTTGTGGGAGTCCACGAGAATGAAGCAACAACCTTTCCCTCATTATTTGTACCAGCTTTGTATGTATCTCATCTCGATGCACTTTATAATCCTAAATTCATTTCGCAAGGTAAAGCAATGATAAACTAAAAGGTAAATCAATGTTCGTCACAAGCAGTATAAACACAAATACTACCTGTGATACTCGTTCAATTTCTGATAACAGCAATCCTTTTCGCGTGTCGGGCACTTTCAGGAAAAGAATCCTCCTAATTTCTTAGATACATATAGATGAACAAGTTATTATATAAGTCAAAAGAAACATAATATAGCAGAATCATGACTCTAAAATATGCATCTAACTCGCCATTTCATATCAAGATTAACATCCATGATAATATCCAATACAATTAACTGAAACACCAATAAAAGCAAAGAGCACCTACCAGGTAGAATAGCATGCACGAAACTAACAACCTGACTTGCTAGTGCCAAATGTTTGGCCGTAATAGACTTTAAGCCAGAGACCTGAAATGCCAATAAAAAGCATTACATGAAGTGCCTTTAAAGAAGAGCTTATGTGGGTTACTAGGATGGCAACAAATAAGTTACAGTGGAATGAACCTGTAACATAATTTAGCTTATTATATAAGTTTTTTTAGGAAAAAGAACTATACTTGGCAACACCTTAATTAGATAGTTTAGCCATATACTATTATGCGACTATGAGAAAAACAATAGACTATAGGTCTGTACAGATTCAGTTAGTTACCTGCATGGCACCAGCACCAAGAACAAGCTGACAAGCCCTTGTGTTGAAGTATTTCAACATTTCAAGAACACGGTGAATAACCTCAGAGGAGAGTGCTGGCAAAACATTATTCATATCTATGTACTCTGATAACATCTTCAACAAGATTAAACCACTGAAAAACAAAAAGATCTCAATTAATAATACTACTTAACCAAATTAACAGAAGTGAATACCAATGGAGAGCTTGGTACAAAGAGAAGTCAAACGCTTTTTAAAAATCCATTAACTTATAAAAGACATAAGTAGATACATTATGGTGTTCTACCAAGGAAATATAGACGGCAGAAAACGGATCAAACAGCTTGTGTTTTCTCTAATTGATCATACAGGTAAAAAAAATACCTTAAAAACATTAGGTTAAATACATAAAACTTTCTACATCTCATTTTATACAAAAACATGGTTTATTACGAAATTCATGTATCTTTTGTCATCATACTTGACACTAATTATTAGTTAGTAATTTTATTTTTGGTCCAAAAAGGTTTGGGGCCAACCCAGCCCCTTTTGACCCATGACACAAATCAATTAATCTGCCCATTTTGCCACCTTTAGGAGTAGCAATAGTGTACAAGATTACTAACCAGTTTACCATGTGGTACCCAACACCTCTGAAAGATATCAAATGAGTAGAAGATTTCCCATGTTCATTCTTTGTTTTATTGTTGTTAACCTGCAAAAAAAATTACATTATTCTTCAACAATTACATATAATAAACATCAGCTTCATTTTATCGGTCCTTACAAGAAAATAGAGATTTCACCTGTCCAGTGGTATCTACAATTCCATCAGCAGACTGAGATGGCTGTTCAGCACTGCTAGAAACGACATCATTGTAGCTATTAGCAGTGCTCTCAGGATGGTCATCTGAGTCGTCAACAACTAAAGACTCCAAACTAAAAAGTGAATCCACAATCGTCTGAAATTCATTAGGAACATCTACTTCAACCCATGTTTCTTGATCAAGTACCGCTCTCAGTTTTGTCATCTACAAGAACAATAGAACTAGTTGTTTATAACCAATAGACATAGTATATAGGCAAGTTACCAATCACAATGTCGGCAAACAAAATATTACCCGAGATTCATGCTGAAAATCAACGAAGGCTTTAGCCTGAGACTGTAATGTTCCACGAATGCTATATCCCAACCTTCCACCAATCTGCTTATGTTAGCATAAATTCCACATTATAAGCACATACAGATGAGAATGAATACTTATTTCAAAAAGGGGGCTATAACTATACCTTCTCCGTTGCAGTCACGAACTCTTGAGACAAGTTATATATATGTAAAAATTCTTGTAGCCTCAGCCTTGGATGAAGAAGAGCGCGGACACCAAGCAGCTTTGCCCATCTTCCGTGAGCTGCATCACAAGCTGCAAACACTGCTTCTGTGTTTTCTCTTAATACGTCAGCTCTGTTAAAAAAACATTTTTGGTGTTAAAAATCCTGCGATGGAAAAATGAAATTATAGCAACAGGTTAATAGAAACACCTCACCTGAAGTTTTTCGACAAATTCGATGAACTTGTGGAATCGTTCCGTTTTGGCTGCGTTGACGAAGCCTTGATTACATTCTTCTGAGTTGAAAGAGGAAAGGATTCAAATTGACCATCAACACCAGGAGCTATTTCTGCACCATGCGCAATTGCAGCAGCAACTGAATCAGCAGCATAGTGACCATCAAGATTGGACATTATCCATTCAATGGCTTTTTTAACTTCAGCAGCTCGAATTAAATGTGCCTGCAATCACTAGTAGAATATAAATCAAGTTACATTTTATTGATACACTAATTTAGGTCTGAATATATATTAAACTTAAACAAAATTCCAATCGCTAACTGTTGGCTATGCCAACCATTTATTTCAGGCGTACTGTAGATATAAACAACTAGTAGAAAAAAAGGTTATATTTACATGTTGGTAGTTCACAATTATTCTTAAAATGTTATTTTATTGTATGCAAACAGAAATTCACTTAGTTTCATGCCTTCAGATTC
This sequence comes from Artemisia tridentata subsp. tridentata, assembly GCA_021014915.2. Classification (NCBI taxonomy): domain Eukaryota; kingdom Viridiplantae; phylum Streptophyta; class Magnoliopsida; order Asterales; family Asteraceae; genus Artemisia; species Artemisia tridentata. Next base: position 66,146,679 of record CP139507.1, read on the forward strand.
TATAGGGGGTATCTAAGGTCGGTCATGAAACAAATATGCAATTTTCTTTAAATCATTTTGTATGATGAACCATTTTAAGAATATTTATTTTCTTGATATATTCCACATTCTGATCATTTTATGTCATCATCATTACTGCCAAAACTTACAACTAGTTCTCCCAATGTCCAAATAGCAACTATTCCCCCACCCAACAGCCGGTAAACTCCTAGACCGGAGTTGCATAATTCTTAATACAAATAGTCAACTATATTTAAATCAAAAATCAGGGAATGCACAAGAAATCAATAAGGTATACATTACCTGTACAATCATGAAAATAGTGCCTAGAAGCTGAACAAAGCTTTCAGAAGAAAGGCTTCTTAATTTACTTGCCAGTGATGAACCTCCACCTGCGCCACACACAATGCTTAGCAAAAAAAAATATATAGTGAAGTCCATGGTTACCTATTTCTCTTTGAAGCATTGAGTAAACAAGTTATATAAACAGTCAATAAACTAATATTGGGCCTCAAAGGAGACTCTAGAGATCAATCGACACGGGCAAATCTTCCTTTATTTGTACATATGTTATGAAATGATATTTTGTATTTTGAAATGCTTAGTTACTTTAGAAATGTATATGAAGAAATTTAAGCTATAGACACAAGATGTGTACCATCTGCATCAACATTTCGATCGTTTGACTTAAAATCGGAGTCCAAGGGCCTGGCAAGAACTGGAAGCAGCTCTGCAACAACTGACTTGATAGCAGTTTTCATGTCCGATGTAACTGTATCACGATATATTCTCAACACGGTAGGAAGTTTTGCCTGAAAACCACGAAGATGCATTAGACAATACCAATGTCATAGATTTTGCAGAGTCAAAAGCAGGTTATGGCATCCAAAAAGTTAGCAAGGAGAAGTAAATCATCTAATAAATAGTAGCTTATCTTCTTGAAAATAAAAATGAATAACAACCATTCAACCGTCATATATAAAATATGAAGAATACATAGATTGAAATACTGCAATAGTATGATTATATCTCAGGCAAATTGAGCTAGCCTTCTGACTGGACCAAATAGAAAGAGAAAATATGCACAGAGCAGGCATGTTGCCAAAGAGAAACTTCAGTATGTGAATGTTACTAATAATATGTTACAGCATATGAAGTGATTCCAACTTATCAAAAGAAAGCATAACAAGGACTTGTACAAGAAAATGTCATATAAGGCTATTTGTTTGGAATTAGATAACACTGAATTTTATTGCTGCTTAAGGTAATAAACCCTAAATTTTCAAAGATAAGTAGATAACTTTATGGATTTGGTTTCTTTGATGCAATGTCATATGTAAAAAAAATTCAATATATGAAGTGTAATTACTAGATATATAAGATACTCACAGTTCTAAGTAAGCCTATAATTAGAGGTAGAAGTCGATCATGGAAACTAGAAGTATCTTCTTCATGCAAGTGTACCTGTATCACAAAAAAATTCTGTCATTAGTCTCATAGCTGTACTACCACGCACCATGTGATATAACTAGCATACAATTTGTACTTACTTCAATGTCTTCTCCGTTACCCAGCGAGGCCATCCTTGCTTTTGCTTTGGATAATATTGCCGCATCCTTATCTCCAGCATCATTAATGGATACACGCAAAAACTCTGCTGAAAGAATGCTACAAGAATAAACAATATAAGTCACTACAGAGAAAGCTATATTGCATTAAAATTGTTGATTTACCAAATACTTCAGTTTATGTTGTGTATGTCCTTGTTCTTTTAAACAAACTAACTAACCCAATCATGTTCATATTTTAACCTACAAAACCAATATTTGACTTCCATTTACACAATAGACAATCTCAATTTTGTAGAGAATGATGGTAAACATCCAGAAAATGGTTAAATTATCTACAGTAGATGGAGTACTGGGTGATTGTTATAAATGAGAGTTAGGTTTCTTGGATAGCAGCATGTTATGGCTCTTAACCAATTATAGTCATCAACCATAGCAACAACTATACGATACAGATGTGTCGCATATATTAACTCAAAAGATGCATAGTAACTCTTTTGCGCACAAAAACTTATATACACATAACTGAAAGATATACTAACCTATTTACAGAATCGATTGCAGCAGCTACATGATCCTCAAGATGACGAAAACAATGTAGGCCAGTCAGTTGATCACCGTCCTATATCAAAGAGGATTAGATATAAAACATACTACTAGTATGACTTAAGAAACAGGGGCAAACAGGTGCTCTGAAAAGCTCATGCAATTAACATTGCAATTAACCACGCCATGGTCGGATGAGGTATATGAGGAAACATTCCATAAACTAGTTCTCATGAAAAAGGAAGACTGCAGGTAGCTTAAGCATATTTCCACACTAGCTTTATCTACATTTTAACAAACCAGTAAACCGTGTGTAGTCTCTTCTTCTCTCGTTTTTTAAGTATTATCTTCATACAATTATACAAATATGACAGTTTACGCTTATTATTGCAGCATAGTCGTACCTTCAACCAGGACTCATAACTCAATTCCAGCTTCTAATTTTCTTAATGCCTTTATGGCTCACATAGTAGAATTACCAAAACGAAAACTTCATTTCATTTTTAAATTTTACTATTATGATAAACAATATACTCAACAGAGCTACCAACTATAGCTAATAGCTCAAGTGTAAGACAAATTCATACCAGAAAATGCTTCAAATCATCAGTGACGTCTAAAGCTCCAGCACAATCAGCAGATGAGACCAGCTATAAAACAAATAAACAAAAGAACTACAGTCATTTCGTTTCATAGGCTCAAGCAACAAATATAACATATATTCTTGTATATAAACAGACAAGAAAGCCATTAATTTAGTTATGTATCACACATAATTCCACTTGCTTAGAATTGCCCCTAAATCAATATCATAATGTTGATAATTAATGGCCTAGATAAAACCACTTGGTACCAAAAGATGTTGCATAGTGCAACTCACAATGCAGACTATCAGTGCAATAAAAAATAAAAAAATAATAAAAAATAAAAAAAATAGAACAAACTGAAGTATGGGTTCCAGATAAAATCATAAGATTCACTTTCTTGCAAAGTGATGATTGCCACTTAGAATCAGAATTGGTTAAAGCTAGGGATAGGTAGGTAAGTATACATTCTTCTACTTATGTTGTTTTCTTACAATAACATCTCTAGATCCATTCTGATACTCTCTAAATTATTAGAGAAGTCTTAGTCAGGTTTGCCCAAACGCTCAAAAAACTAATTAATACGCCTTCAAAGTGCAATCATCATATTAAACTCTTATCCGTGACGTTATCTAGTTTCTAAATACCAATACCTCATCACATAAGCTACAGATGTTCACAACCTTATGCTAGTTCTTTCTCTATCCAATTTTCTATCAGGCAATGGAAGGACTATATAGCAAGTTGGCAACCACAAGCTGTTACATTAAGGGTTATCTGTTGTTCCCTAGCTACCATTTATATCTATTTCTACGCATAAATACGAGTACACAATCAAATGCTAATTAATCAAAAAATATAAACAAGACAAAATAAGTACCAACTTAAGAGCGGCAAGAGACTGATTAACATATAAAATAAGCCTAAGCTTATCCTGCAACGCCAACAAATCACTCCTCGTCACATTCAAATCATGTATCTGACACGCCGAATCCACCAAATCCCCATCCAAAACCTTAATCGTCTCCTTCAACTCCCTAATCCTACTACACCCTTCCACAATCCTCTTATTCAAATCCTCCAACTCTCCTTGCGCCTCAAAAAACGAATTTGACCGTAACGATATCTCCTTCACCAAATGCAACTCCACCACATCCAAATACTGACTCAACTTCTCACCTACGTCACTCGAGCTCGCCGCCTTAAACGTCCCTCCGTCCTCTAACCTAAAATCCTCCTTAAAATACAACGCCGGCACTTCTCGTAAACACGCAACCAACGCCTCACCTGCAATGACGTCACCATCGTTAAAATTCCTTTCCTAATTCTAGTTTATATCATCTATTTCTAATATAATCTACATAACGCATATATACGAATAGACAATTTATGCTATTAAATCAACAACATGAACAACACAGTATAAATCAACGCCGGCACATCGCGTAAACACGCAACCAACACCTCACCTGCAATGACGTCAGCACCGTTAAAATTCTTATTGTTTTCGCGTGTTTCCTAGTACTAGTTTATATAAATATATATATATATATATATATATATATATATATATATATATATATATATATATATATATATATATATATATATATATACTAGCAGGGTACCCGCGCGTTGCGGCGGCGGGTACCCTGAAATAATATTTTCCGGTGAATCATGTATTTTAGTTTATTATGTTCTTTTTAATAATAAATTTACGGATATCAAGAATTTCATGTGACGTATTTCAACTCCTTAACTAAGGAATTTATGTCGTCTTTTTGGGTCTTTTTTAAAGTCATTCGTATAACATTAGCCCGTTTGGCCAGTGCCCGTGCCCGTTTGGCCCGTGTCCGTTCGGGTTCTAGCCCGTTTGGCCCGTGCCCGTTCGGGCTCTAGCCCGTTTGGCCCGTTGCCCGTTCGTGCTTGAATATTTGTATAATGTGCTTTATTATTTGTATTAGTAACATTTAATCTAGGAATTGTTTTTAAGTTGGTTGTACAATATGCTTGATAATTTGTATTTCTTATGTAAGGGGTGTTTTAATAACTAAATTAATTGTATTTATTGACCAATTAATTAATTGACTACATTAAATATCTTGGCCAAATTAATAGTGCTTTGTATTTTGTACATTAAGCTTTAAGACTTGTAAGTCTTAAAATTAAGATTGATGAGAAAGATCATTAATAGTGCTTTGTGTATTGTACAATAAGCATTATAGCTTGTAAGTCTTAATTTTAAGACCAAGAGGAGAGAGAGTCATTCATGCTTTACTAGCAGGGTACCCGCGCGTTGCCGCAGCGGGTACCCTGAAATAATATTTTCCGGTGAATCATGTATTTTAGTTTATTATGTTCTTTTTAATAATAAATTTACGGATATCAAGAATTTCATGTGACGTATTTCAACTCCTTAACTAAAGAATTTATGTCGTCTTTTTGGGTCTTTTTTAAAGTCATTCGTATAACATGAGCCCGTTTAGCCAGTGCCCGTTTTGCCCGTGCCCGTTTGGCCCGTGTCCGTTCGGGTTCTAGCCCATTTGGCCCGTGCCCGTTTAGCCCGTGCCTGTTTGACCCGTGTCCGTTCGGGTTCTAGCCCGTTTGGCCCGTGCCCGTTCGGGCTCTAGCCCGTTTGGCCCGTTGCCCGTTCTTGCTTGAATATTTGTATAATGTGCTTTATTATTTGTATTAGTAACATTTAATGTAGGAATTGTGTTTAAGTTGGTTGTACAATATGCTTGATAATTTGTATTTCTTATGTAAGGGGTGTTTTAATAACTAAATTAATTGTATTTATTGACCAATTAATTAATTGACTACATTAAATATTTTGACCAAATTAATAGTGTTTTGTATTTTGTACATTAAGCTTTAAGACTTGTAAGTCTTAAAATTAAGATTGATGAGAAAGATCATTAATAGTGCTTTGTGTATTGTACAATAAGCATTATAGCTTGTAAGTCTTAATTTTAAGACCAAGAGGAGAGAGAGTCATTCATGCTTTATATGTAGTGTATATATATATATATATATATATATAGAATCTGGATCGATTGAGAAGGTTTTTATTTTGAGAAGATTGAGAAGGTTTTCAAAAACGATAGATTTTTAACTTTGATTCATGTTTTTCAAGCGTAAAACTCATTTTAATGTGATTAAAATTCAAAATGTGTAAAAAAAATTTGAATCAATGTTAAAAATCTCTCGATTTTGCGATATATGTAGAATACTGAATCATCTGTACAAATTTAATGAATCATTATCATAACTCGATTTTAACAATGATTTGTGAATCAAATTTGTAATTTATAGATTCGATTCACCATAAAATGATGTTTTACTTGTGAATCAAATCAAAAACATGAATCAGTTTGTTCAAATGAAGATTTCTCAATCTTCTCAAAATAAAAACCTTCTCAATGGAACCGGATCCTATATATATATATATATATATATATATATATTATATATATATATATATATATATATATATATATCTACTATAATAATCTACATATGCTTCAAAGGCTTAAATACGAGTACACAATTTAAATCAAAACATGAACAAAACGGTATAAATACAACACCGGCACTGCACATAAACACGCAACCATCGCCTCACCTGCAATGCTTCTCGTGCTTCCTAGTTCTAGTTTATATCTATCTAATTCTAATATAATCTACATAATGCACATATATATAAGTACACAATTTATTCAAGCAAAACATGAACAAAAAAAGTATAAATACAACACCGGCACTTCGCATAAACACGCAACCATCACCTCACCTGCAATGCCTCTTGTGTTTCCTAGTTCTAGTTTATATCATCAAATTCTAATATAATCTACATAACGCGCATATATACAAGTACACAATAACTAAATCAACAACCTGCCATGACGCATCATCAGGTAGACTTTTTAAATTTTCGCTGTTTTCGACATTAGCGTGGTTTCGAATATCTTCGAAGCGCAAATAATGATCGGATAAAGAGGAGACGTAAGGTGCAAAATCAGATCTAAACAGTATAAATCAACATATACTTTGAACGCATATATACGAGTACACAATTTAATTCTGTTTGTTTTCGCTGTTATCTCGTGTTTCTGAGTTCTAGTTTATATCATCTATTTCTAATATAATCTACATAACGCATATATACGAGTAGACAATTTTATGCTGTTAAATCAAAACATGAACAAAATAGTATAAATCAACGCCGGCACTTAGCGTAAACAGGCAACCAACGCCTCACCTGCATATATCTATTTCTAACATAATCTACATAACGCACATATAACACAACTAAATCAACAACCTGCCATGACGTCATCATCATCAGGTAAACTTTTAACATTCTCGTTGTTTTCAACATTGGCGTGGTTTCGAATATCTTCGAAGCGCGAATAGTGATCAGATAACGACGAGACGTAAGAGGTGAAATCAGATCTCGTGAAGTTAGTTAGTTAGTTTATTAATATAATCTACATAACGCGCATATATACAAGTACACAATTTAGTTTTCGCTGTTTTCTCGTGTCTCCTATTTCTAGTTTATACCTATATCTAATTCTAATATAGTCTACAAACGCATATATACAAGCTAGTACATGATTTTATGCAACTAAATCAACAAAATGAATCAACATGCCATGACGTCATCATCATCAGGTAAACTTTTTATATTTTTGGTGTTTTCGACATTAGCGTGGTTTCGAATATCTTCGAACCGCTAATAATGATCAGATAAAGAGGAGACGTAAGAGGTGAAATCAGATCTCGTGAAGTTAGTTAGTTTATATCATCTAATTCTAATATAATCTACATAACGCGCATATATACAAGTACGCAACTTAGTTTTCGCTGTTTTCTCGTGTCTCCTATTTCTAGTTTATATCTATCTAATTCTAATACAATCTACAAACGCATATATACAAGTACACAATATAACACTACTAAATGAACAACCTGCCATGACGTCATCATCATCAGGCAAACTTTTCAAATTCTCGCTGTTTTCGACATTAGTGTGGTTTCAAATATCTTCGAAGAGCGAATAGTGATCAGATAACGACGAGACGTAAGAGGTGAAATCAGATCTCGTGAAGTTAGTTAGTTAGTTTATATCATCTATTTCTAATATAATCTACATAACGCGCATATATACAAGTACACAATTTAGTTTTCGCTGTTTTCTCGTGTCTCCTATTTCTAGTTTATATCTATCTAATTCTAATACAATCTACAAACGCATATATACAAGCTAGTACATGATTTTATGCAACTAAATCAACAAAATGAATCAACAACATGCCATGACGTCATCATCATCAGGTAAACTTTTTATATTTTTGGTGTTTTCGACATTAGCGTGGTTTCGAATATCTTCGAACCGCTAATAATGATCAGATAAAGAGGAGACGTAAGAGGTGAAATCAGATCTCGTGAAGTTAGTTAGTTTATATCATCTAATTCTAATATAATCTACATAACGCGCATATATACAAGTACGCAACTTAGTTTTCGCTGTTTTCTCGTGTCTCCTATTTCTAGTTTATATCTATCTAATTCTAATACAATCTACAAACGCATATATACAAGTACACAATATAACACTACTAAATGAACAACCTGCCATGACGTCATCATCATCAGGCAAACTTTTCAAATTCTCGCTGTTTTCGACATTAGCGTGGTTCCTAATATCTTCGAAGCGCGAATAGTGATCAGATAGAGATGAAATGTAAGGAGCGAAATCAGATCTGGTGAAGTTAGTAAGCGTTTTGATGGCGTTAGGTGGAGTGAAATCAGTTAGTTGAGGTGGTTGAGAGGTTGTTGAAGAAGAGTACCACCACGTGGACCATGAGTTGTCTGAGAGGTTGTTGTGAGGGTTGTTGAGGATTGATGAGAGGTTTTGCGTTGTGGAATTTGCGTTGCTGAATGATTTCGATAATGAATTTGAATTTGAATTGTTAGGGTTAGGGTTGAGCCTTGATCTAACAGGATCCATTGATTGTGTGTATATCAGGATCTGTAACGCATCAATTGGTTGGTTATATGTAGTAGTTGCAATTGAATTTGATTCGGTGAAATGAAGCACTAGATTTGCTGCATTGTTGAAGATGGATGTAGATCGGAACAAGTGGGGGTTGAGGGAAGGGGGGGCTAATGGAGGTCTGTGTGTGTATACACTCTGTCTTGTTCGTATTGATGAATGACTGATATTGATATTACAGTAACATCCGCGCAATTAAACTAGCGATCCACAAAGCACAAAGCATGTGTATTTTCTAGTGTTTGTTTTTTAAAAATTGTGGAATTTAGAATTAATCAATAAAAGTAATTTAAGTTGTCATTTTTTAAAAAGTTGTCAAGTTTAAAGTGTACTTAAAAGTAATTTACGCAAATTACATTATTTAAATTTCAAGATTTAAGATTTCAAGAAAAGATATAAACTCTTTATAAGTAGTAGAAATGATGTTCTTAAATATGCAGGGGCGGCTCAACCTTCTCGGAGGCCTAAAGCGAAGCTTTAAAACAATGCATTTTTTCAAGTTATTTGCCGAAAAATTGTTTATATAAAATTAACTTTTCTAAGTTTTTTTATGTGAAATCATTGATTAGTTTCTCGAAATCAATATAGTATAATATTAGCCAAAACAAATATTAGTACCTCAATGCAGAATAATACACTGAACTTGACAAAATGAAAGTTCTACTACCCTATACTAATTAACTTAACAATTAATTATTTTTTTCTTGCTAAAAATTAATTTAGTACAGGTTTTCTTTAATAAATAATTTATATTAAAACTTTGCTAGGTAAATATATTTTTTGCTAAAACTTAATTATATTTCATTTTCTAAATTAATATAGTATTTTAATTGATTATTTAGAATATAAAGAATATATATGTAATATCTATTTCTAAAATATTTCTAAAGCACTTCTTAATATATCTTCATATTATATTGTTACATGTTTGTTACAAATAATTTTTAGATCAACTTATAACTAACTATATATAAGTTTTTGTAATTTTCGATTTTAAATATGCATATGAAGACATAAATAGTTAAATTGTTATGGTCTCAAAAACATTTGAAACAAACAATTTATATATAATACGGATATCTATATATCAAAAAAAGTGCAGTAGATTTACTTTTCATAAAGTATTATTTCAAATATATATTTATTCTCAATAACTAAATATAATATGATATTTATTAAAAGAAAAATGAAATTAACTCAATTTTAACTAAAATATGATTAATTGTCTTAAATATAACTACAAATCATTTATATTACATTAGGATTTAGTAAATTTGATTTTTTAGAATAAAATAATAATAAGTTATGAAGTTAATTTAGTATAGGGTAGTAGCAATTTAAGTTTGTCAAATTCGGGGTATCATTCTACAACCTTAAAAGTTCAAGGTATTAAATGATCATGTTTGCCAAGTTCGGGGTACTAATACGTGTAAAGAATAATAAATACAATCTTTTAATGACACTTTCGATCGTAGATAAGTTTTAAATAACTTTAGTTTTGAAATACTTATTTCTGTTAAAGAAACTAGAGATAATATCACGAAAATGTATTGAAGTTGACACCTTTATCAATTCTGTGTAGCCATCTATTTTTATTTTTTTTTAATAAGTATCAAAGTCTCCAAAATCGACCAATTTGTGTACTCTCTTGTTGCCCATCCTGCCCGTTCCACGTGGGTATTTACACATCATATTTATTTTTTCCTTAAATGACACATGATAATCCACCTCTACAATCCACTATCTTTGTTATAATAAAAACCAAGTGGTCCACCATTGACCCACAGCGTTTCCCCCAAATCCGACCAAAAAACCCTAACCATAAAAATTGGACCACCATTGTCGATTTGTATGTCGTTTTCAGTGCAATTGCATAATTAATTGAGGCAAAAGGTACAATATATGATATAATACTAGATTCCCACTTTGATTTGTCGAAAAAATTTGTTTGTTTATGTATTTTGTTAGGGTTTCGTTTATATTATACGATTTATATTAATTTAATCATTAATTTAGGGTTTTGTCTGTGTTTTTGCAGTATGGGAACATCGTTTAAAATGCCTTTGATTTTTGAAGTACACTTCGCTGGTACTTTTGATTTCTTGCCTCTCAGGTATGAAAATGGGGCTGTTATGTATTGGAGGGTTGAAAGGGACAAGAAAATGGACTATCAAACTGTTATTAAGTACTTAGGTGAACGAACAGATGAGCCCCTTTATCAGTTGTTCTTTTGCCTGCCACAATGTGAACTTGACAAGGGTTTGAAAGTAATAGAAAATGACACTGATTTGTTTTCTATGTATGACTATGCTCAATCTTATGGGCTTATACATGTGTACATAGCACATGGCCCTCAGGACTTGTATCCTTATTATGTTGAGAATCTGTATATACCTGCTTCTGATGAAGAGGTTCAGTCTATGCAAACAAGCCCAAAACATGCTGGTAATATGAGCTTTGAAGAGTTGATTGCTTGGGCTGAGGAAACAGCAAGTATGGATGTGAGTGTGAGTGTAGGAAATGGTGTGAGTGGTAATGTCAGTGTTGAGAAGGATACAGGGAGTCTAGAAAAGGCCAAAGGGACCGTGGACAAAGGAAAATCCATCATGGTAGATGAAGGTAGGATAGGTGAAAGCAGAAAGTGTTTTACTAGGAAGAGGAATGTTGGCATTGTAATACATGATAATGTAAACCCTTGTGAGAATGAGCTTGATGATTCTGATAGTGATATAGATTTGCAAGAAATGTTTGGGGATGTTCATGAAGAGGATTATGATTCTGAATACTCTGACAAGTCTATAGATTATCTATCAGAAGGTGAGGAAGAGCTGATTTCACTTAGGAAAAGAAAGAGTGAGGCAAAACATAATCCTGCACCAACTAAGCCAAGTAGAAACAAACAAGAGGATGGTGGTTCTAGACCTAACAGGGTGTATGATGAAGCTGAATATGACATTGTTAGAGACCATCAAGAGTATATGGATAACTTAATGTTTCAGTTGAGAAATGGTGATGATGGAGAGACAGATCCTTTTACTATCTTGGAAAATAGTGATGGCAAGTTTCCATTTCATGATACCCAGACACACTGGAAATTGAGAAAACCTAAGGTATAATTTATTATTTGCTATTATTTTTTACTTCTTATTAATTACTACTACATTATAAAGTAAAAATTGTAATTGTTATTTGACAGGTTGGTGAAAAGTATGTGAATGCAGACCAATTCAAGGAATGCATAACTTTTTATGGTCTTGCAAATGGATATTCCTTATGGTTCTATAGAAGCTCAACAGAACAGGTAATTGCAAGGTGTGGGTTCAGACCTGAAACTCTAAAAGACGAAGAAAAAGGTAAGCAAAGGAAATGGAATAAGTATCCATCTGCTGGTAGAGATGAGCATGGTAAATGCCCATTCAGGTGTTATGGTAAGAAGATGCTTACGGAAAATTCATTCCAGGTAATCTCTATGACTGACAAGCATACATGTGTTAGGAGCTTTAAGTTTGGAAGTTTAGTTAACTACAAGTGGATTGGGAAACAGTTTGGAAACAAGATTAGGCAGAATCCAGACATTAAACTGCATGAGATTGCAAACTTAGTGTTGAAAAAATATAAATGCACAATTAGCCCTGGTCAATGTAGAAATGCCAAAAAGTATGCTTTAAATGAAGGCCAGGCAACCACTGAAGAACATTATGCTATGATTAGGTCATATGGTAAGGCAATATTGGATTCAAATGAGGGTTCCACAGTTAAGCTAGGGGTGACTGTTAATCCAGATGATAAGACATACTTTGATAGGTTTTATTGTTGTTTTAGTGCATTGAAAAAGGGATTTGTAGTGGGATGTAGGCCTATAATTGCATTAGATGGTTGTTTTCTGAAGAAACCAAATGTTGGTGAAATTTTAACTGCAATTGGAAGGAACGGCAACAATCACATATTTCCTATTGCTTGGGCAATTGTGAATGTTGAGAACAAAGATAACTGGACATGGTTTTCTAGAGTTACTTGGGGAAGATGTTGGAATGCCAAATGGGGATGGATTGACACTAATTTCAGATCAGCACAAGGTATAATTAACCATTATTTGCCAAACTAAATTCTTTGTACTAACTGTGTTTGTTTCTATATTGATTACTCATGATTATTTACATATGTAGGGTTTGATTGAGGCTGTGAAGGATGTGATGCCATTTGCTGAGCATAGACAGTGTGCTAGGCACATTTATGAGGGATTTAGAAAGCAATATAGTGGAGTAGAATTCAGAAGTTTATTTTGGGCTGCAGCTAAGGCAAGTTATCCAGAACTTTTCAATAAGATCATGCTTAGAATTAAGAAAGCCAATCCTGGAGCACATGAGTATTTAGTTAAAAAGGATCCTAAAACCTGTTCAAGAGCATTCTTTAGGCTAGGTACTAACTGTGAAGCTGTTGAGAATGGTTTTAGTGAGTGCTTCAACTCAGTGCTGTTAAATGTGAGGAATAAGCCTTTGATAACCATGTTGGAGTCCATGAGGGTTATTGTAATGGAAAGGTTAAATACTATGAGGAATATTATAGATAAATGGGATGGTCCCATTTGCCCAAATATTCAGAAAAGGCTTGAGTTAAACAAAGATGAACACAGGTATGAATTTGTTTTTTTTTTTTTTGATTACTCATGCATACATAATGTTAAATTACTTATATACTTTGGGTTTGATTGTAGGTTTTGGCATGTTATTCCTGCTGGAGGGGACACATTTGAGGTTAGGAATGGTTGTGATGCATTCAGAGTGGATGAGAATGTGGGAACTTGCTCATGCAGAATGTGGCAACTCTCAGGTGTGTCATGCTGTCATGCAATTGCTGTTATGTTTAAGCTAAACAAGAGGCCAGAAGACTATCTTCCACCATGTTTTAGGGTACTCACCAACAATGAAATTTACCATCAGTACATGAATCCTTTGGGTGGGATGACTTTTTGGCCTGACTCTAGCCAATACTCTAAAGTGTTACCTCCAAAACCCAAAAAAATGCCAGGCAGACTGATGAAGCGAAAAGTGTACCGCTTTTAGGGGGTCATTTAAGCCCTAAATCGTATTTATTTGATCAAATATTGCCCTAAATCGTTCCTTTTGTCATTTTAGGTACTTTGGAGAAGAAATCTGGAAAAGGAAGCATTTTGGACGTTTTTGGAGCATAAAAGTGAAGAAAACGACAAAGTCTCCAAAGCTGCTGGAAAAGTACACGTGACGGCGTCAAGGATTGCTCCTGACAGCGTCACGGCTTGGCAAAAGAGGTGGATATGACAAATATACACATGACGCGCCAGAAAGTTTTACAAAGGAAGTCTGACGGCATCACCCTTTAAGGTGATCAAGGCCGTCACGGTTTAAGTTAAAGAGAGACGGCGTCAAGCACAATTGTGATGGCGTCAACTCTTGACGCGCCAGAGTGGATTTTGTAGGATTAAAGAGGGACGGCGTCAGGAAGACCATCCGGGAACCCTAGCCGCGGCGAGGTGACGGCGTCATCTCCTACAACGTGACACCGTCAGCCCCTAAATTCTATATATAGTTTTGCAATTTTTAGTCATTAGTGTGCAACTTTGTGAGGAGAAACCCTAAGACGAATTTTCTGCCATTTTTAAGGGTTTTATACCCTTGGATCTCCCATATTTAATTGAAGATAAGTAATCAATTAATCATTCAATATGTCTATGTGTTGTTTGATTATATCTTGTTCTTGTCTTTTAATTAACATGCTAGGCTAGATTTATCTTGTGTTTGCTTAGATCTAATGAAACCCAACTATTGATTATTGGTTGTTGGTGTGTTATTAATTGTATTGGATGATTGTTTATCGATGTTAGGCTTAAGAAAACTGGCTAACCTCCTATACGGTAACTTGCTTGAACGTCTTAAGAAACATGAACCAATGCGTACTAAGGCTTTTATGGTTGTATTTAATGCATGAGCGAATTCTAGTGATCCCATGTTAGGAGCTTCTTAGCCGGCTCGACATAGGAGTGAAGTAGGAGCTTGTAGAGTTGGTGAAGTACGTACGCCACCCCACGATTGGTATTAAGGAATACACCCGTCATCCACGCAATTAATACACACTAATCAACCGGTAAAAGATAGTTAGGGAGTAAGGAAATCTAAGTAAACACATTTCTCTCCATATAAGTTCCACCACCTTTTCATTTTCAGTTATTTTATTTTATTTGCAATTGTAGTTATTTGGGTTAGTTGACTAGCAACTAATTCCGCCCACTCCTTCAAACCCGAGATTTTACTTGCTTTCATAAAAATATAAAAATACAAAAAAGAATCTTCCCTCACCCTTAGACCTATTAGAGTAGTTTTTCAATCCTAACGACACTATTCCCCTAGAGAACGATCAATCCCCCGGTACTTGCCACTACACTATACTACATCGGTCAGGTACACTGCCTGGTGGGGATTGCAAGCCTCTTGAGATCCCTCGAGAGGTAAAACCTGTTGTAAGGTCGCAAAACCACGCATCAAGTTTTTGGCGCCGCTGTCGGGGAGTAGTTATTGCTTAGGTTGAAATTTTATTTTTATTAGGTCTACTCACAAGATTCCTATCAAGTGAGATTTTTTCTTTTTATTTTGTAGCTTTCTCGTAGTCTATCTTTTCTTTGTGATTTTGTTTGTAATTTGCTTCAAATGGACTTTTCACTTAGACTTCTAAGATTGCAAGATATGGTTGAGTGGCTAGAACACCAAGAAGTTCAAAATACCTCATTTAGAGACACCTATGAATCATATGAGCCTTCACCTAGGATAGATTCTTATGAACAACCTCCATGTTTAGGATCTTGTTTTAGTGAGGCTAATAGGAAAAGCGACCTAGTTTGCCAAGGAATTGTGGATAGAGCCGTATCAATAAACCATAAGTTGGATGAAGCACTAGGTTTGTTATTATCACTACCTAAGAAAACAATTGATGAGGATATAGGTGATCTTGACACATGGAATGATGAGGTAAACACCATAAGCCCACAAAATACTCAACCATCATTTGAGGCACACACACCGCCCGTGACTTACCCGGAAGATGTAGAAGAAACTTTAGGAATTCCGATGGAGGTAGAACCCTTGGAACAAGCACCACTAGAGGATATAGGTTTGAATACTTGTAATGATAACCTTACCCTTAGTTCTAGGGAATTTCCTAGTGTTGATGAGCCGGAACCTCAATCTTTACACACCTTTCCATCCTTAGATATATTTCTAGGAGACAAAAGAGGAACCGACCCACCCATCAACCAATATTATCCGGGTAGTTTTAGGATGAAGGAAGCCATTCACTCACCCCCTTCACCTCACGTGGCATATTCCCACCCTAAGGGTGTGTATCGCTACTTCCACCCGCACTTAATCCTAAGTGTAGGAAAAACCTCCCCTATTTCCGTTAAATAAGGGTAGAGTCAGGCTCGTGACTCGAACAAAAACAAGCGCTTCTTGGGAGGCAACCCAAGCTTTATTTGTTTGTTTGTTTGTTTATTTGTTTGTTTGATTTTATTTGCTTCCGTATGTATGTTTAATTTTTATTATTATTGATTCATGTTCAAAACTAAATTGTGAAAATGTTTTATCTTGTTTTTAACTTCGTCTTAACTACATATAAAGGTATTTTGCAAAAGATAAGTGTAAGGGAAATCCAAATCGGTTTATTAGAACAAATGAACATGAATCATAACAATATTAAATTAACATACATATTAGTAATTGTTTGAGTCAAATGCTTGTATCGAGTCATAATGATGTTTTGCAGGAATTCCAGGAAGTAAGGTATAGGTTTTTCCAGAAATTTTCCGGAAACTTAACATGAGAATCCTGTCAGATCATTTCTGACGGCGTCAGGCCTTACAACCTGACGGCGTCAGGTTTTAATTTTCTGAAATTTTTGAAAGTTTTGTTTTTCTACCGGAATCATAAAAAGTTTTCATTAAATCTCTAACTTATAAACTCCAGGAATCTGCAAAATAATCATTCCACAAGCATTATATCCTTATATAGATTTATCCCGCCGATGTTATGCAGGTTTTCGTGTTTGTTTTCTCAGGTTTAACAGGTTATTTTGGACAAGGAGATGTATGTGGAATCAAGCTTTTGACGCTGCTTTAATCTTGAAGCTTCAACATTAACTTGGAAGAAGATCTAACCATGTTACCTCTTTATCCACCGAACGAATCAGGGGAGTATTTGATTTCATTCTTTTACCTTATTTACTTTTACATCTTGTTATTTGAACATTGGGGACAATGTTCATCTTAAGTGTAAGGGGGGTAAAGTACGATACTTTAGAGAATGCAATTACGCTTGATTTTTGTTTGTTTAATGGTAGATGTGTAATAAAACTGAGAGAAATACCTGTTAAGGCAATTTTAGTGCCAAATTTAAATTTTTTTACAACATTTAGGAGTGAAACTTTGGTCTTAATTAGTGTCTCATGGATAGGAGTTATATGACTAGCACAAAAACCGTACCACTAAAAAAAATTTCACCCCCAAATATGTGAGGTTCGCCCCTAGAATTGGTAGGAAAAGCATTTATGCTATGATGTGTGTACCGGTAGCACTTAGATTCTAGAACTTGCGTTAGGACCATTCCGAGGCCACAAGTGAGACTACATTCGTGTAGTTAGATTTACTACATGATAAGAGGCATTAGGATTAACCCATTGTTTTACACCTGTGTTTTTGTTATAATTACTTTGGCTACATTGGTCAAGTAATTCTCCCACACCCTTTGCGTTGTACCCATTTTTGGTACACGATACCCCTAGTACACCCCTCAGAGCCTATCTTTTCGTTTCTAACTTTAAGCATTTTACTTAAAGGAAGAATTTGTTACACCCCACTTAAATGTACACCCAAATCGCCTTAGCCTACCTTGTATGCACTCATTTTTAGTGCATTATTGTTACAACATTTGTTTAAACCCCAAGTTAATTATCTAATTGATTACATGGTTGCTAAGTCGAGTCATATCCTTGTACATATTGTTTTGGGACGATTGGGACTCATGGTAAAGTACTAGTGTAATGGAGTAATGGGGAAGAACAATATTATTACCCCCATATGTGCTAAATATTTTAAAAGTACTCCAAGTGTTTCGATTATCTTAATTCGAGTCATTAGAATAGTTATTTGTGAAGTTATGTAAAAGTTCAAGTGTAATGGGAATGCGACGCCCCTACGATGTATTATCTATACTATCTATAAAGAGTGTATGGTCAAAGAGGAAAAGTGGAATGTGGAATGTTGAAAAATAGTCAAATGAAAGAGAAACTCCCTCATCCATTCTATTCTTTCTTCATAGCCTCTTGTCTGCAAGCTGTATCTCATCTTTAACCTAATTAAAAAACTCTCTCATCTTCACATCTCACATCTAACATCCACCTCCTCCACCACCGGAATCCCTACACACACCATCATCTACAACCGGCCAACAACCTTCTCCACCAGACGACCACGCACCTTCTCCACCCCGAAAACCGTGTCACAGGTACACCATCGAAAGGAGAACAATTTCACAGATACTTTCCCTCAAAAAAAAAAACCAGCCTTTTTTTAGGTAAAGTTCTAAATCTTTAAGCTTTTTTATAAGGTTAATGTCATGTTATATGGTGATTTTGTTAATGGGTTTAGTATAAAAATTGAATCTTGGTGTGATTTGTGATGTGATCTGATATGGGTTTTCTTTATTTTTTCTGGGTTTCTAAGGGTTTATAATTTTAGTGTGTATTTAGGTGTTTGTGTTTGGTGTGAAATTGTACTAAAAAGTTCAGGATTTGATATAACTGTAAGGTTTTCATAAGCTGAATTTTGTGTTGTTTGTCGGCTTTTCGGAAGGTTAGCTATAAGGGCATTCATTGATTTTTGCGAGTACTATAGTTTTGTGTAAATTGTTAAACTTGCTAATAAAAATCTTATCCAATAAAAATCTTGTAATTACTTAAGCATACCAACTATCAAGCTATATGGACACATGGTCTTGTTATGGACACATGGTCTTGTTACATAAAAGTTATCCTATGACTGACTATTGTAATTTAGTTTTTGCTGTTTGGGATTGGGTAATTAAATGTCTTCAAATGTATAAGTAAATATAATGATTGTTTATTGAAATTTCCAGTGCAGACATGTCGGCATCATCTCTTCCCGCAACGACAGAATCACTTGAGCTGGCTTCAGAAGCCAAAAGTCGACCCGAGGCTATCACCATACTCTATCGGGTCCTGGATAACCCTGCAACTTCTTCTGAAGCCCTGCGGGTCAAAGAACAGGCAATTGCAAAACTATCAGATCTCCTCAGGGAAGAAAGCAGAGGAGAGGATCTTCGTGGTCTTTTGACCACATTGAGACCGTTCTTTTCACTGATCCCCAAAGCTAAAACTGCAAAAATCGTTAGGGGTATCATTGATTCAGTTTCCAGGATACCAAATAGCACCGATCTTCAGATATCACTATGTAAAGAAATGGTGGAATGGACCCGAGCAGAGAAGCGTACTTTCTTGAGGCAAAGAGTTGAGGCACGGCTTGCTGCATTGTTGATGGATAGCAAGGAGTACTCAGAAGCTTTGACCCTCCTTTCGAGCTTAGTAAAAAAGGTGAGGAGATTGGATGACAAATTGCTTCTTGTTGATATCGACTTATTGGAAAGTAAATTACACTTCTCATTAAGAAACCTCCCAAAGGCAAAAGCTGCACTCTGCTGCTAGAACAGCTGCAAACGCAATCTATGTTCCTCCTGCTCAGCAAGGCACCATTGATTTACAAAGTGGAATTCTTCATGCTGAAGAGAAGGATTATAAAACAGCCTACAGTTACTTCTTTGAAGCTTTTGAGGCATTTAATGCACTGGAGGATCCCAGAGCAGTGTACAGTCTCAAGTATATGTTGTTATGTAAGATCATGGTGAACCAGGCTGACGACGTGGCTGGGATTATCTCTTCAAAAGCTTTGAAGTACTTAGGTCCAGAACTTGATGCGATGAAAGCTGTTGCTGATGCTTATGCAAAGAGGTCGTTGAAGCTGTTTGAAACTGCTCTTCAGGATTTCAAGGCCCAGTTGGATGAAGACCCTATCGTTCATAGGCATCTTTCCTCCCTCTATGACACACTGTTGGAGCAAAACTTGTGCATGTTAGGATTATGATCTTTATTGTCATCTTTCTTATAAGCAGCTGTCATCATATTCTATTTTGAAATCCACCATGAAATAAATGTTACATAAGTGTAGGGGTCGGGCGTGAGGGTAACGGGTCAAAACGTACTTCTGGTCCGGGTCAGGTTGGGTTGACTGGTAGTGGGACCTTGAACACTTTTTGTTTATAAAATGAGTTTTTTTTAATGAATAATTAGTGTGTTAAAAAACAATGCTTGTTTGACTACAAAAGTTAGATTAGTTCGATAATGATCTAATTTATTGAATGAAATTATCCAGGGAGTTTTATGCCTGTAAAATACAATTTGGTTGACTAACATATGTTCGACATTTTTTCTTTCTAGCTGATTTATTGGGTTTGACATATTTGACACTTCAAAGAATGTTCTTCATTGGCACATCATAGACGAGGAGTCATTTCCTTAGAAGTACCTGCATATCCAAAGCTATGGAAGGGTGCATATACAAAGTGGGAACGATTTACTGTGGGAATGATTTACCAATATATTTTTTTTCTTTTTTTTTATTCTTTTTCAGATTAGCTTGTGTCGCCGGGTAATCTACTGCTGGAATCCACATTTGCCGGAATATGTTGCTGTCCCGTGGCTGTGATTCTTAGTTGTGGCCAAAAAGGATTTTTTTACTTGGTTTATCATTATGTTTGTGGTATGTCAAATCTAAAGAGACTTTTTTTTATTTTCGGTAACTTTTCTTGATGTAAATGTAAATGTAATGAGTTGATGTTGGAAGATTATATACTACTGATAAAAAAGTTTAAAAGGAATGCATTCTTTTTTTCTTTTTTTCTTTTTTTTCATAATATCTTGTCGATCATGAAAGCTTGCATCATATCATTTCCATAATATCTTTGTCAACCATCAAGACTTGCATCATTTCCATATTATATTTGTATATACCATGAAAACTTGCATCATTTCTATGTTATCTTTGACAACCATGAAGTATCATTTCCATATTATCTTTGACAACCATGAAAGCTTGTATCTTTTCCATATTATGTTTGTCAACCATGAAGCTTGTATTGGACCATTTTTTCGACCCAACACGTTGGGATGACCCGGTTTAAATTGACCATTTTTTGACCGGAATGGTTCAACCGGGTCGAACCGGGTTTCAAAATATTTTGTCCTAAAACTTTTACTATTTTTCTTTTATAACCCATAAACTTTTTTTATCACTAAACTATCTATCGCTATAAAATCCCGTTGCTATGCACGGGTACTCGTCTAGTTTTGGATGGTAGGGCAAGAGTGTATGAAAAAAAAAAAAAAAAAAATCGAAAAAATCAAGAAAAATACAAAAAAATGAGAAAAAGAAAAGTAGAAAAAAACATACGGACTACCATCCCGTTTCATTTTATGTTTTTGTTATTTTGTTTTTAGCTTAAGTCGAGTCTAGTCTTGGCTTAGCAACGCCATATTGTACATGTAATTAATCAAGATCTTTAACTCGCCACCAGTAAAATATCCCTTATCCAACAAAACCGTGTCTATCATATCCCTACACCTAACGTTATAACCCGTTTAAAAGCCCTCTTTGATAGTTTATCTTAGGTGCTTACGCCTAGTGGAGGAGGTTTTTTATCCTTTCCTAAGCCTATGGTAATTTATTTGCTATGACAGGTAGTGAGAGATATTATCCATTTTCATTTATGAGATATACTTTTATGACACCTGAGAGATGTGAGTATCTAAACACTACTTGTGAGGTGCTAGTTTGTAATCTCCGTGCTTATTATGATTAAAGTGGAACGACTATTTGTTGTAATTACTTTTATATTAGCGTTAAATGACCCCTAACTTGTATTTTGATTAGAATAAAAGCGCATTTGCTTGAGGATAAGCAAATCTCAAGTGTAAGGGTATTTGATGAAGCGAAAAGTGTACCGCTTTTAGGGGGTCATTTAAGCCCTAAATCGTATTTATTTGATCAAATATTGCCCTAAATCGTTCCTTTTGTCATTTTAGGTACTTTGGAGAAGAAATCTGGAAAAAGAAGCATTTTGGACGTTTTTGGAGCATAAAAGTGAAGAAAACGACAAAGTCTCCAAAGTTGCTGGAAAAGTACACGTGACGGCGTCAAGGATTGCTCCTGACGGCGTCACGGCTTGGCAAAAGAGGTGGATATGACAAATATACACATGACGCGCCAGAAAGTTTTACAAAGGAAGTCTGACGGCGTCACCCTTTAAGGTGATCAAGGCCGTCACGGTTTAAGTTAAAGAGAGACGGCATCAAGCACAATTGTGACGGCGTCAACTCTTGACGCGCCAGAGTGGATTTTGGAGGATTAAAGAGGGACGGCGTCAGGAAGACCATCCGGGAACCCAAGCCGCGGCGAGGTGACGGTGTCATCTCCTACAACGTGACGCCGTCAGCCCCTAAATTCTATATATAGTTTTGCAATTTTTAGTCATTAGTGTGCAACTTTGTGAGGAGAAACCCTAAGACGAATTTTCTGCCATTTTTAAGGGTTTTATGCCCTTGGATCTCCCATGTTTAATTGAAGATAAGTAATCAATTAATCATTCAATATGTCTATGTGTTGTTTGATTATATCTTGTTCTTGTCTTTTAATTAACATGCTAGGCTAGATTTATCTTGTGTTTGCTTAGATCTAATGAAACCTAACTATTGATTATTGGTTGTTGGTGTGTTATTAATTGTATTGGATGATTGTTTATCGATGTTAGGCTTAAGAAAACTGGCTAACCTCCTATACGGTAACTTGCTTGAACGTCTTAAGAAACATGAACCAATGCGTACTAAGGTTTTTATGGTTGTATTTAATGCATGAGCGAATTCTAGTGATCCCATGTTAGGAGCTTCTTAGCCGGCTCGACATAGGAGTGAAGTAGGAGCTTGTAGAGTTGGGGAAGTACGTATGCCACCCCACGATTGGTATTAAGGAATACACCCGTCATCCACGCAATTAATACACACTAATCAACCGGTAAAAGATAGTTAGGGAGTAAGGAAATCTAAGTAAACACATTTCTCTCCATATAAGTTCCACCACCTTTTCATTTTCAGTTATTTTATTTTATTTGCAATTGTAGTTACTTGGGTTAGTTGACTAGCAACTAATTCTGCCCACTCCTTCAAACCCGAGATTTTACTTGCTTTCATAAAAATATAAAAATACAAAAAAGAATCTTCCCTCACCCTTAGACCTATTAGAGTAGTTTTTCAATCCTAACGACACTATTCCCCTTGAGAACGATCAATCCCCCGGTACTTGCCACTACACTATACTACATCGGTCAGGTACACTGCCTGGTGGGGATTGCAAGCCTCTTGAGATCCCTCGAGAGGTAAAACCTGTTGTAAGGTCGCAAAACCACGCATCACAGACCTAGGAAAAAAAGAATCAGGGCACCACATGAAAGGAAAAACCCTAGTAGAGTATCCAAGGCTGGTGCATATATGACATGTACTAATTGTTTACAAAAAGGTCACAACAGAAGGGCTTGTTCTAATGCAACTGTATTGATACCACCAAAGCAACCTCCTCAAAAAGGTAGACCAAGGAAGAATAAAAAGCAGATTCCAGAATCAGTGGGTGTGGGAAGTTCTGGGAGCATAGTAAATGTCAATGAAGCTCCAAGAGTACCTTCTGTTAGACCCGTTTCCCGGGTAGTGGGACCCCACCCTAGATGAAGTTGACCAAGCCTAAGTATGTTTGACTAAGAGTATGTGGTTGTCTAATGGCAAATGGTTATAGTGTTAAGTGTAAGTCTGTTATAGCCTAGATGCGGCGCATCCAAGAATTTACATGCGGCGCCTGGTAGAATGGAAAGTAGAACCGACTTGTTATAGTCCATGCGCCGTATTGGAGAAGGAGATACGGCGTATATAAGGGGTAGCATGGATGCGGCGTATCTATGCAGATAGATGCGGCGCATCGACCTTAAATAAGCAGAATTGATAGAATTGCCCTTGTAGCTAGAAACTTCCCCATTTATCTATAAGTTTCCACACTCTCCTGTAAAAGAGAGTGTGTTTCCTGTGAATGTCGAACCAAAGAGAAAGAGAGGGAAAGAAGATGGGATTTGATATGTGATGTTGATGGTGAGGATTGTAATTCCCTAGCAAGGATCCTAGCATGATTATCAAGTAAGTAATGATGTTTAATTAGTGTTTAATTGGTGATTAAGAAATTAGGGTTTGTAAACCCTAACTTGGGATTAAAGGGCAAATGGTGTTTTAAGATAATTAAGAGGTAATGATAATTATGTGATGAGTTTATATTCGGTTTAAGTTAGTAAATGGTGTGATTGATTATCATATAATCAATATATGATTATATGATGATTAGAAGTGTTTAGAGGTTAGATATGGTTGTATTAATTATGATTATAGTTAATGATTATGTATTATATGTTATGTATGATCATGTGTTTTAGGATGCGTATGAGGATGATGATGATGTTGGTGATATCGATGATGATGATATTGATTATGTGCTTAGCGTGGAGCTAAGGTAAGTAAAATGATGATGGCATGTATTATATGGATGTCTAACATGTATGTGTCATGTGTGTTTTGGTGGCTAGTGATAAGAGATTGGATATGTGCTTATGTGCTAGGATGAATATGATCTAAGTGGTGAATTTGGTTATGATGGTAAGTTGATGTTAGGTGGTTGTGCAAAAATTAGAGAGTGGAGTAGCTAAGTAAGTGTTTGGAGATATGTGATGCTTATGTGTTTGATTGAAGTATGATGGTATGTGATTATCGTTTTACTTACTAAGCGTAAGCTTATTCTTTTAGTTGTTAATGTTTTTGTAGGCTTAAGTGCGGCGGAATGGAAGGCTTGGATTGTAGCATAAGGATTGGAATGGATGTGGAAGATATCAAGCATTAGGAGCTAGGTAGAATACCGAGCTCGAGTCAAAGTTGTACCCCGAGAGTCTATTTTATGAGTCGTATAATGTGTGTCAAAGTCGGGTAACGGTTTGGGGGTCTAACGAGTCGTCAAGTGTGTTTTAAGGGTTTGTAGCGAATGTTTAAAGGAGCGTTTGGATTTAAGCGTATTTGTACCCATTTTGGGGTCAAACGGGTCATTTGCCGTGTATTATGGTTTGTTATAGTTTTGAATGATAAATGAGTGTTTTGGCATAAGTTATAATGTTGTATTGAGGTCAAAATGGTTTGTGGATAAGAGTTGAGTTTATGCAGGTTTTCCTGCTGATGTTCTGTCTAAATTGGTCGATGCGGCGTATCTAATAAATTAGATGCGACGTATCAGAAGTTTAAGGTGATGCGGCGTATCTAATATATCAGATGCGGCGTATCAGAGGTTTAAGGTGATGCGGCGTATCACTTCAGGTTGATACGGCGCATGGTCTCTCAGTTTTGATACGGCGTATCCCTCAAAAGGGATACGGCGTATCGGTGGTCACAGAAGGATTGTCTGGTTGTGTTATAAAATGGTGTGAAATGTTTTGAAGGGTTTTCGAGTATATGTCCTTGCAAGTATATTTAAAGGGTTAAATGTTATAAGTCCTGGTTATTAAATGAAGAATTTGTATGAGTCAGTTTTAGTCAAACGTTTCCGCGTTAAAAGTTTTTAAATTCCGGTCAAACCGGGTACGGGGTGTAACAACTTGGTATCAGAGCTTCGGTTTAAGTGAATTAGGTTTCCTATAGGTTGCCTAGTCTTAAACCACTCGTAGAAGCCTTTAACGTAAGTGTTAGTAATGCGGAAAGTAATAGTTAAGTATAAGATGGATTATGTGTTACGATAGATGAGCCTAAGGATGATAAGTGATGAATGTGTGTTATGTGTTATTGTGAATGTGATAGAAGTCCGTGGAGGACTTGGAGTGTTTGAATAGTTAGTTAGCCTTCCACCTCGTTTGGTGTCGGTGTTTATTTTGTGTTTATGTGAAGGTATGATAGAGGAATAGTAATGGGATGCGAGTAGAAATGCTAAGTGGTATTGGAGATGGGTTAGTGATTAGATTAAAGTTATATGATGCCTTAGTTATAAGATAGGCTATTGCTTGCAGCTAATTAAAGTGTTAAATGTTATGCATTATCATTTATGCGATGTTAAGCCTATGGTAGTTGGTTATATGTCTAAGTAGAAAGAGATTGTGTTCGATAGCATGAATGCATAGAAGTGTATGAGGTATGATAGATGCATTGGAATGCATATTATGTGAGACTTGAGCGTTATGTGCGAATAATGATTTTTGAGCTAATGTGGTTGATAATAGGAGTTGTGTGAAGCATGGATTAGATCTAATATAAGGTATAATTGCCATATACATGTGTTGACCTAGTTGTGGCCGAAAAAGTTAAAAGAACAAATTGACTTATCAAATAAGATAAGTATGAGAAGTGTTTGATGAAGTATAGATGCTTTGAAAGCTTGGAATAAAGTAAGAAATGAACAATAAAGTATGCTTGTAGTTGATGATTAGAAGGACACGAATGATATTATAACGATTAGATGCTTGAAGACACAAATTCTTATAAGAAAAACTAAAATGAGGAAGTTAAAGTGCGAAGTTAAGACGTGAGGAGATCATGTTGCATATAAAACATAAAAAGTAAAATGTGTTATTAATAAATGGTTAAGCGATGAGTGGAAGTGATAAATGAAATATAGATTGCGCTCGAAGTCATAGGTGATATGAAGTGCGCTAGAAAGAATTGTAAATCATGAATATAATCATGTCAAAATATTTGAAACGTGTATGATAAGATTAATGAGAATGTTATATAATAAATCTACGCAAGGTTTATATGCGTAAAATTCGAATAGACTAAAATGAGACGATAATATAAGTTGAGAATGTGGTCAACGCGGGGTTGACGAATAATAGTAAAAGTGCGTTGTAAGGACACATAGAAATGCGTAAATTGTAATGGACAAACTTTATATAGAACTTGTCTAAAATAAAGATGACATGTAGTGAGTTGTTGATGGACGTAAGAATGAGTTTATAGTTGGGTCGTAGATGTGTAAGTAAGTGGATCAACGAAATGGTAAATAACACAAGATTGTGTGTGATAAAAGAATAGCAATAGCAAGATGTGGAGAGAGATGCTAAATGGTATTAGGGATGGGATCAATAAGTAACTTAAGGTGTTAACGCATAAATAATGGATCGTGATGACGAGAAGTGTACTAAATCATAGTGTGTAATGATAAGATGAAATTGACACGCTAATTGTTAGGGGTTGTTGACATAAGGGAAACGAATAAGATTTAGTAACGACGCTTTAAGTATGGATCGTGATGATATTGAGTGTACTAACGTATAGTGTGAAAAGACAAGATGAGACTAATGAGTTAATATCAAGGTGTTTGATAACTTGAGGGTTAAGTGTGAAAGCGAAGTTGCGATAAAGCGGGGATATATATAAAGGATGGAAATTAAATGAAAAAGTTTGAGTGCCAGAAATTAAATAGGATAAGTTAAGAATGTACATGGTATACTTAACATGACGTAAAATTTGTAGGATTGAAGTAAGGTGTGTTGGTAAGATAATGACAAGATAAAAAGAGTACGTTTTAACGCTAATGATCGAATAGGACGAGTCAAGTGTGCAAGCAATAATATAATAATACATTGTGCGGTAACGTAACGAACTTACGAAAATAGAATGCGTAAAAAGAAAAGGTAACGCTAATGAAGGAGTTAACGTTATTAATCTATGAAGGGCATATATGTAAATGGCGAGAAAGAATAATATCGCTTAAATACATAAATAAATCAAGAAATGAGATAAGGTATGAGAATAAGAATGCAACGAGCTAAGAATGTAAGAAAGAATGAAATAGAGCGAAATTTCTTAAGTACTAATAGCCATAATGAGATGGGCGTGTATGAGGTTAAGGTATTGCCATGAAATAATTATATTACGGCTAAGGCGATTAGCTGTAATCATTAATAAATAATGAGCGTGTTATAATTGACGATCTATGTAAGGTCTATATGTAAAGGAAGCGAGTGAGACTAAAAGAAGAGAGATAAGATATGAAAATAAAAATGCGATGGATTAAAAACGTAAGAAAGAATGAGAGGAGTATGTGTGAGATAAAGACGTTGTCTTGAAATTATCATATTACGGCTAAGGCGATTAGCTGTAATCACTATAATGAATGCATGAGTTACAGTTGGTAAAATGTGAGAAGTCTAGATGTAAATCAGTCGAGTGGACTAAAATGTAAGGTAAGAATGTGAGAATGATTAATGAAGGCTAAGAATGCAAGAGGTAAAGTAAAGATGTGAAAATGACTAAAGCGGATTAA
The DNA here is from genome assembly GCA_021014915.2 of Artemisia tridentata subsp. tridentata. Classification (NCBI taxonomy): domain Eukaryota; kingdom Viridiplantae; phylum Streptophyta; class Magnoliopsida; order Asterales; family Asteraceae; genus Artemisia; species Artemisia tridentata. The sequence goes on from CP139507.1 coordinate 66,174,915, forward strand.
AAATGTAAGGAGTGTGTATGAAATAAAGGCGTTGTTCTGAAATTATCATATTACTGCTAAGGCGATTAGCTGTAATTACTATAATAAACGAATGTAATAATGTGTGTGGTGCTTATGACTTGGATCCGTTGTTAAGGTGATAAAGTGTGAATGTAATGATCCTTCGGGATGAATGTTAAATGTGGTATCCCTCGGGATGACCAAGTAAAGGAATGTTAAGGAATCCTTCGGGATGAATGTTAAAGATCCTTCGGGATGAAAAGTGTTGCCTTCACCGGCAAGGGGTTGCCTACGTCCATGGCATATAAAAGTATCCCCATGATGAATGTGATAATGTGAAGGATCCAAGTCTAAGAAGAGTAAAAATAATGTAATAAAAAGAAAAATGATAAAATAATAAAAGTTAGATTGGGAAATAGGAGTATTAGTGTTATGTCGGGAGTACATAACCATGAGTTTATATTTTTTGATTTACATCGATTGGGACGCCTCTCCATGTAAATGAGGAATTATAAACGAGTGGGCTATGTGTTGCCGACATGGCACGAGTAGGGTTAGAGAAGTAGAAAGCGGGAGTTTAGAATTAGTTAAGAATGGTAAGGACTAAGATAGGAGGACTAAGATTAGAGCATGACTTGTAGCGAGAACTTATATGAAACCTATGTTTTGAGTGTTAAGTTTAAGTTGGCGTAACCGAGGAATTGTAATGATGTTTCAAAATGTTATGATACGTAATTGTGCAGCGGTGCGAAAAGGTGAGTAATGAAAAATAGTTGATGATAAATGTCATGTGTAATGTAACGACAAATGTTAAAGTGTGATGCTACAAAGCTAATTCATGTAATATTTCTATAAGCCTTAAAAAGGTAATCAAAATGACGTGAAGAAAGGAGTGGAATAAATGAGAAAATTATAGAGGCGTAAAAGGAGTGATTAAGTAGTGTTGATAGGACGTGAAAGCATTAGCCAAATGTAATTATGTAAGGTCAATAGTGCGAGTTCTTAAGTAGCAAGAAGTCAAAGAATGAGAGTGGAGGATAAAGCGAGGGAGATGGTGATGTAACGGTAATAGGGCGGATTAGAACGATGATTGGCGATAATAAGAAAGTTTTGTGTTATGTAAAATCTAAGCAAGAGCTGTGTGGTATAGAAGTGAGCGGGAGTAATGTGGATTAGGGCATGTGATATGTTATAGTATGTATAGAGTTGCAAGATCACTTAGATCGTTGCAATAAGTAAACTAGTAAGTAAGGTGTTGGGAAAGAGATGAGCTATGAGACTAAGTTTTGATTTGAAATGGACGACAGATTTCGGGGACGAAATCTAAATAAGGGGGGTAGAATTGTTAGACCCGTTTCCCGGGTAGTGGGACCCCACCCTAGATGAAGTTGACCGAGCCTAAGTATGTTTGACTAAGAGTATGTGGTTGTCTAAGGGCAAATGGTTATAGTGTTAAGTGTTAGTCTGTTATAGCCTAGATGCGGCGCATCCAAGAAGTTACATGCGGCGTATGGTAGAATGGAAAGTAGAACCGACTTGTTATAGTCCATGCGCCGTATTGGAGAAGGAGATACGGCGTATATAAGGGGTAGCATGGATGCGGCGTATCTATGCAGATAGATGCGGCGCATCGACCTTAAATAAGCAGAATTGACAGAATTGCCCTTGTAGCTAGAAACTTCCCCATTTATCTATAAGTTTCCACACTCTCCTGTAAAAGAGAGTGTGTTTCCTATGAATGTCGAACCAAAGAGAAAGAGAGGGAAAGAAGATGGGATTTGATATGTGATGTTGATGGTGAGGATTGTAATTCCCTAGCAAGGATCCTAGCATGATTATCAAGTAAGTAATGATGTTTAATTAGTGTTTAATTGGTGATTAAGAAATTAGGGTTTGTAAACCCTAACTTGGGATTAAAGGGAAAATGGTGTTTTAAGATAATTAAGAGGTAATGATAATTATGTGATGAGTTTATAATGGGTTTAAGTTAGTAAATGGTGGGATTGATTATCATATAATCAATATATGATTATATGATGATTAGAAGTGTTTAGAGGTTAGATATGGTTGTATTAATCATGATTATAGTTAATGATTATGTATTATATGTTATGTATGATCATTTGTTTTAGGATGCGTATGAGGATGATGATGATGTTGATGATATCGATGATGATGATATTGATTATGTGCTTAGCGTGGAGCTAAGGTAAGTAAAATGATGATGGCATGTATTATATGGATGTCTAACATGTATGTGTTATGTGTGTTTTGGTGGCTAGTGATAAGAGATTGGATATGTGCTTATGTGCTAGGATGAATATGATCTAAGTGGTGAATTTGGTTATGATGGTAAGTTGATGTTAGGTGGTTGTGCAAGAATTAGAGAGTGGAGTAGCTAAGTAAGTGTTTGGAGATATGTGATGCTTATGTGTTTGATTGAAGTATGATGGTATGTGATTATCGTTTACTTACTAAGCGTAAGCTTATTCTTTTAGTTGTTAATGTTTTTGTAGGCTTAAGTGCGGCGGAATGGAAGGCTTGGATTGTAGCATAAGGATTTGGAATGGATGTGGAAGATAGCAAGCATTAGGAGTAGGTAGAATACCGAGCTCGAGTCAAAGTTGTACCCGAGAGTCTATTTTATGAGTCGTATAAAGTGTGTCAAAGTCGGGTAACGGTTTGGGGGTCTAATGAGTCGTCAAGTGTGTTTTAAGGGTTTGTAGCGAATGTTTAAAGGAGCGTTTGGATTTAAGCGTATATTGTACCCATTTTGGGGTCAAACGGGTCATTTGTCGTGTATTATGGTTTGTTATAGTTTTGAATGACAAATGAGTGTTTTGGCATAAGTTATAATGTTGTATTGAGGTCAAAATGGTTTGTGGATAAGAGTTGAGTTTATGAAGTTTTTTCCTACTGATGTTCTGTCTAAATTGGTCGATGCGGCGTATCTAATAAATTGGATGCGACGTATCAGAAGTTTAAGGTGATGCGGCGTATCTAATATATCAGATGCGGCGTATCAGAGGTTTAAGGTTGATGCGGCGTATCACTTCAGGTTGATACGGCGCATGGTCTCTCAGTTTTGATACGGCGTATCCCTCAAAAGGGATACGGCGTATCGGTGGTCACAGAAGGATTGTCTGGTTGTGTTATAAAATGGTGTGAAATGTTTTGAAGGGTTTTCAAGTATATGTCCTTGCAAGTATATTTAAAGGGTTAAATGTTATAAGTCCTGGTTATTAAATGAAGAATTTGTATGAGTCAGTTTTAGTCAAACGTTTCCGCGTCAAAAGTTTTTAAATTCCGGTCAAACCGGGTACGGGGTGTAACACCTTCTAGAACAGCAAGTGAGGGTGCAAGAAATGAGTTACCTTTGAGAGATCCAAGTAGTGTGGGTGTCAAAAGATCTTTGTTTGGTTGTTTGTCAAATGCAGGTACATCAACTTCAGGCACTTTAGAGAAGAGAATGAAAAAGGGCTTGACCTATACAGTTGCATCAATGAAGGTTCAATCTCAGACATTTTCAGACCCCATTGAAGGTAGCCAGGATCCTGCCACACAACATAATGTGGGACCATCAACTCAGAAATCTCAAACCAACAGTGGAAGAGTAGCACAAGCTGGGCTAGTAAGAGCAAGATCCAACTTTGTAAGACCAAGACCACCAAGTCAAAGGATTTTAAAGAACAAACTAGCCAAGAGCATTCCAGGGATTGGTTCTTCAAAGGAAAATTCAATTGATGTGGATTAACTTTCTTACCACTAAGTTTGCAGTTAAAGTTATGTATTATGTATTAAGTATGAAACACTAGGTTAACTTTTCTTTTGTGAATCTGTATTTGGTAATACAGAAGTATGAAACTTTGGTATGTAATGAATCTGATGTGCACATATTATGTCTAGCTTTTTGTCAATCTGTATGTTGTGCACATACATAACTATGGTATGTAATGAAGTTATGAAATTTAATGTTATTTATGTACTTCTAACATTTGTTTACAACCTAGAAAAGCAAATACTAAACTTCAAGAAACTTTAAAATTGACTAGACATAGTCAAATGTAGCACTACATAATGGGTAATAACATACTTAAACAGGATACAACAACTTTATTATAACAAAGTCCTCCCTAGCATCATCCAAAACAAACTTTTTTGCCCTTCTCTTTTGCATAGCCTTTGGGAAATTTTGGAGCAAATGGTTTTATACCATTGTCTTGACAAGTCTGATCATTGGGAAGCCCTAACACCTTGACCCTCTCATCAAAAAGCTCTTTGTCACTTTTTTTAGGAGTTTTAATCTTCTTAGCATCTTCTTTTTTGGTCATTGATCCACAATAACCTTTTGGAAAGTAGTCTCCCCATCCCATTGGACCTTCAGAGCAGCTTGAGGTGTCAAAGTCACATGAATCACTGCTGTTAACATAAATGATTTCTGCCAAACAGTTAAAAAATTATTAAAATTATATAAAACTTTAAAAAAAAAACTAGAAAAAGTTGGAAGTGAGGGTGTGTTTGAAAGAACCTTTTTTTCTTGTAACTCATTGCTTCAGTAGCTAGAATGGGGTGGTGGGAGCATGCTTGCTGTCTTTGGTTTATATAGAGCCAAAAGTATGGTTAGTGGTTCAAAGTGGTCAATTGACAGTGAAGAAAAAAATAGTATTGGGTACCCTTCTTACACTAATAACACTACTTTTTTATGTGTGCATACATGAGACAAGAATAGTGTTTGCAGTATCAAGGGCAAAACAGTCCAATTAAAATACCCAAAAAGGTGTGCAGCTTATCTAATTTCACACTTATGCAGACCAAAACATACCATGACAGTCATTGATATGAAACCAACAAAAAGGAGTTAAAGACATGCAATTTACAAGTCTCATAACACTGATAATTCATTAATATGATAATTCAAGTGTACAACCAAAAGGAACCACATACTAAGGTCGTATACAAACCATTAAAAACCTACATTTTGTTAACCTACAACTAGGTAGCCAATTACAACACACAGGAAGATCAAACAAATAAAAACAAGAAACATTAACCTATCATGGGCATTCAATTTTGACTTTACAGAGGTCAAATCCTCCTTCAAATCATAAAGCATGTCCATTTGCTTGTTTGAGTCATTAAGCATAACCATCTTGTCGTTTGAATGACTAACAATCTCCTTCTTACAATCATCCATACCTCTACTTCTATTGTTCATGTTCTTCAAAGCTTTGTTCTCCTCGTGCAAATCAAATAACAACTGCTTGTAGTAATCACTAGGAAGTTCTTCATCAAGAAAACCGTAGACATCACACTTCCTCCTTTTATCTCGTACTGGACAGCCCTTGAAATGTCTTCCTGGGTTATCGAGTGTCCATGCTACTTGAACTGGAATGGGATGTGGACAGTCACAATGTGTCTTGTTCGACACATCTTGGTTGTAACGGCGGTAAGATGTTGAGGAAGATGAAGATCGCATTTTGGGGGTTAGGGTTAGGGTTAGGGTTAGGGTTAGGGTTAGGGTTTGTAATTGATAAAGAATGGGATGGGGCAGTGTTTTTAATAAAGGGGAAATCGCTTAGTTGTCAATTGGGGAAAAAAATATGAGTTGTAAATACCACGTGGGTCGGGCAACATGATTTGGCATGGGCAACAAGAGAGTACACAAATTGGTCGATTTTGGAGACTTTGATACTTTTTTTTTTTTTTTTAAATAGATGGCTACACAGAATTGACAAAGGTGTCAACTTCAATACATTTTCGTGATATTATCCCAAGAAACTATTACCAAAATAGTTAGCATTATTCTATACGCCATATAATTTTATGGAAGAGTTTAGTATTATAGTTTGATTAAATATATTAATCGGTGTAGCATGTTTCACATGTATAATTTCTTTCAAAACTCTTAGTTTAAAATACAAATGTATCCCTTTAATATCCAAATAATTGTTTTAATATCGCTTAAATAACTTTTAAGGTTCAAACAACTACCTTTTAGCTTGTTATCATCTATGGATTTGAAATTTTCAATGCTAAATAGTAAACTAAAGATACCTTCATATAATTTAATTAGTCAAATCTACTTTCTAGTGATGAAATAGCTTAATTTGCATTGAATAAAAAATAATCGGTCATAAAAGTCTCTTCGCCGATATTTTTAGTTTCATTGTCAAAATCTTTATCTTAATTTTTATTTCTACAAATATTTTTTTAATTTTTTTTATTTTTTTTTTTCCTTTTTTCAAAATTTCGTTATACATTCGTTGTTCTTTAGCAATTTCTTTAGCGGAAACTAAAACATCTTAAAAGCAACTTTTGATTGAAGAATGATACATGAGTAGATGAGAGAAAGGCAAAGAGTGAAAGTATGTTTGTGGGTGTGAAAAAATAAACGTCGATTATATTCATCAATGTAAATGGTTAAATGGTTGTTATCACAAGGCTTAATTTAACCTTTGCTTATATTTCATGCAAATATGAGTCTTTTATATACTTAATATATTCGAGCTTAAATTTCTATAACTCGCAGGCTTGAAAAGTAAAAACTAGAAACAAAATAGGCCCAAAACTTTGATTATTTAACATTTATCGGCTAATTGATGCCTTGAATAATCGGATCTTTAAAGATGACGGCAAAAAAGCGTATGACTGACTTTATATATATACCAGGTCTTAGAAAATCCAGGGCCTTGGAAAATTGGAGGCCTAAAGCCCTAGCTTTACTTGCTTTACCTTTGAGCCACCACTGAAGATGTATTTATAACAATGGATATTTTAGCGATATCAATGTTCCATAGTGATATTGGATTAACTTGTTCATTGGTTGATCTTAATATTCCAATTAATCGGGTTAGGTGATGCGGGAGTGCGGACTCGATTATGTATATTAAGATGGTTGCGTATTGATGGTTTGGTTTAATATTGGTATATTCAATATTATGAATTTAATTTTAATGTTAAGCATTTAATATTAAAAGGATATATATTGAAAGTTGTTTTCAACTTTAAGAGATATATATGGACACTACTTTCTTTGGAAAGCAGTTACAAGAATAAACCATTTATAATAGTGTAACCGTCCATTTTATGTTACGCATGAAATGGGGAACGGTTTGAATACCTTTATGGTATAAGAATGAAAATCAGTTTCTTCTCTAGACAGAAAAGAAGTTGAGGAAAAGGAGATTAGTTTTCCTTTTGGTTCATACGCTAAGAAAAGGGCAGTTCTTTTGTTCCTTTTGATACGCAAAGAACAACCATGATATTATATTGTTGGTACAAGATTTCTCAATGGAAAAAGTCTAGTTCTTGAAATGGGAAACCAGTCTTATCCGTTCAAATATTTGTGTGTACCACCAAATAGTTTGTTCTGAAAGTGTTAACACGATTCTGGTTCCAATCCAAGATACGAATATATATTGTTGATCGAATTGCAGGATTCAAGAACAAGTTGATCGCGGTGTTTACGAAATCAAATCGGTACGTATAAATGACATATCCCCAACAAAGAACAAACTATTTTATTTATGAATTTGATTACCGTAAAGTTGCGGGTTGTTCGATGTTTCATTTGTGTGTTTGTGTTACGCACATATATCGAATCGAGATGAATAAGAAAGTATAATGCTACGTGTAAAGTTTTACTGCTACGTACCTTTCTATGTATATATAACGCTTTTATGCGTATATGAAAATTGCTACATGATTAGTTTTAGCGAATAACTAATTGCCAACTGTATCACATGGTTTTTGAAAATTGTAAAGATATCTAATCATCACCTATATGATCAAGTGAATGTTGTGCTTATTGGTGAATTTGACTCATATTATATTATGAGATTCCATATATGTTCACAATCTGTGATTGTTTGTTTGTAATAACAAATGGGTTTAGGCATACTTTAGATAACATGTTCGGATTTTTGTTATCACAGTAATATTGCTGGAAGAAGTTATTTTGTCTGAATTCATAGTAGTTGCATATTAGACGGTTTATTAACTATGAAACAAGTGTTATTGTTACACGTATATGGATGGTAGTTTAATAATTTTCATGCAAAACTTTGTGCGTCTTTTATCGTGATAATGATATGAAAGAGACGGTTTACTACAAAATTAATTTGGTGTATGTGTTTCCATGCTTATCATGTAACAAGAAAGTTTCCATGAAAACCAAATTATTTTGTACTTTGTTTAAACACTTTGTTTTGGACTTGCACATGTTTTGTGCGTGTTGTTTTGTAACGTGATGTTACATTTATGGATTTAATTATTTTGAGTTACTAATGCCTTAATTTGTTCCAAATGACTACGAGGGAATCGTTACATGGTTTGACAAACTGGAAAAGTTTGAGGAACAAGATTTCAAACATTGGAAAAGGAAGATGTACTTCTGGTGATTACTTTGAAAGTCGCTTATTTTATGTTTACTCTCACGTGCATGTCAGACTACGGTTCAAGTAAGAAATCTCTTGTGAGCATTTTATCATTTTGTAAAATGATTGATTCAAGGCATGTTGTGTAACAGTAGGAACAATTGTTACATGTTGTGTTAAGGTAAATTTACACAAAATGATTCGAAAAATGGATAACTTTATTGTTGTTTCAAGATTGACAAAGTTCCACTACCATTTTAGTGGAAAGACATAAAGTATACCCTGGTAAAACAGAAAGAGGATTTGTCTTTGGTTCAATTGGGTAGTCATACCTAAATTGAGGAGTCACTTCAGGAACAAAAGAAGTAGACAAAATGAAGACAAAGGTCAAACATCGTCCTCTTGGAATGTTGTTGAACATGACTCAAAACCTGGAAGGTTTATGAAGTTGAAGGGTATTGAGTTTGACAAGTTTATCTTGTTTAGACATGGAAGTTTTGTTGGGCTTGTGTACTGGCCTAACAGCATGTCTGATTTATAAGTCTATGATCCATTTGAAACTGAATCTCTGTGCTTGACTTCTTTATGTTTTTATATTAAGACATGCTGAATTTGTACATGTTAATTGTCTTAGAATGAAAGACATGTTTTGATAAGTCTTATATCTGAACTAGATATTAATCATGATAAATGACATACTTGTAAGCTTAATAAAATCACAAAGGAAATTTTAAGAATGTTAAAAGGGTTTCTAGGCATTAGAACTTATTCTGATATGTGTGATTTTATGAGTATGCCTTCACTTGGTAACAAAAGTATGTTGTTATGTTTATCCAGTCCACACTTAATAAGGACGAGGCTCTTGATATATCTTAAGTTTATAAACAAGAGGTAGAGCTTCATTAAAGTGGTTTGATTGAAAACCATCTTTTGATAAAGGTAGGGTAGTACTATGATCTAGTATACTTATAGTATACTAGTGCAGTACACAAGACCTTGATAATATGGGTAATCTCATGTTGTGTTTTTCTGGATTAATTAGAAGTTTTAAAGTGAGGCTATGCTACCAGCATGTTGCTTACTGATTAGAATTTCTAACAAGAATTCTAAGGTAATCTCTTAAGAGATTTGGACCAATAAGGCATCAAACTCAAGTCATCTTAGAGTTTGGGACTGTAGAGCAGTTGTGAGGTTTACTAAACCTAAAATGAATACTTTAGATGAAAAAGTATTGATTGTATATTCACTAGATATGTTGAGCATTATCCTGCTTATGGGTTCTATGTTATAGAACTGAATGACTATGTATCTGTTCTCATAGTGATTGAATAAAAGGTACATTTGGTTATAGCACAAAAGGTACTGCTTACATCTATACCTAGGCCACGAGGTATGATTCAATCATCATCTAGTAAGATGGTTGAAGAAGATGTTGAAAGTACTGCTGATATACTTGAAAGTACTGCTGATATACTTGAAAGTACTGCTAATATACCTGAAAGTACTGCTGATATATCTGAAGGTACTGCTAATGTACCTGAAGGGACTGCTGATGTACCTGAAGGTGCTAGATTAAGTTAGCCTGCTGCTAGCTTTGTTAAACTGCTGCTAGAGTTGTGACTCTGCTGCTAGTGCAGTTGTGATCCTGCTGTTGATGCAAAATCTGCTACTAGTGTAAGAAGGCACTGCTAGTTGTAATGCTAAGGTACGGTTAGTATGTAAAAGTACTGCTAGTATGTGAAGGTACTGCTAGCACTCTTGAGTACCTAAAGCAGTTGTTGTAACTACTGTAACAGTTATGACTGTGAAACAGTTGTTATTGATAACTATAGATCAGTTATTGTTGGAAATAAGATGGTTTCATTCTTATTTGATTGACATATGTGTATATAGCAATTTGATACATCTGATTCAGAGATGAAATTTGTCTATATGTGGTGACATGTTGATCTTTGGTACTATCAAGATCAAGTTGATATGAACAAAAGATTTGTCATCTATGTCTGATATTAAGGACATGGGGGAGGTAGAAGTAATTCTGGTTATAAGAATTACTTGTGGGAACAATGGTATCTTGATTTGTAAATCTCATTATATTGGGAAGACTTTTGAAGTAATTCAATTGTCTGGATTGTTCACCAGTTAAAACTCCATTCTCCTAATCTTAGGCTTATGCCTGACCAAGATGGTCCTATATTTCAGCTTGAACATTCTAAGGCTATAGGATGTTTGATGTATGCTGTGATTAGCACTAGGCTTGATATAGCCTATTGTGTGGGAAAAACTTAGTGGTTATACTAGTGACTCTAGCATACATCAGTCTTCTTCTGTTATTGAAGGATTTACTGATGCAAGCTGAATGAGCAATTTAAAGGATCACTCTTATACAAGTAGATGGATATTTCTACTTGGTGGTAGTGTTATTGCTTGGTGTTTCGAGAAACACATTTGCATTACCTGTTCTACAATGGAATCTGTATTCTTGTTACTAACATGAGTTGGTAAGGAAGCTAATTAGCTAAGAAACATGATCTTTGAGATTCCATTATGGCCTAAACATTTATCACTTATGTCTATCTGATATGATAGTGTTGACTAAGGTTTTTAGTCAGGTGTATAATGAAAAGTCTAGACAGTTATATATTATACATAGCATGATTCATGAGCTCATCATGCACGGTGTGATATTTGTTGAATGTGTAAGATCAAAGTTTAATTCGACTGATTGTGTAACCGAAAGGTTATGAAGAGATCTCGTGAATAAATCAGTCAAAGGGATGGGTTTGAAGTCCATATTTAAATATCCTTGTGACAAGATACCCAATTCCCACCTAGTATGATGCTAGGTGCTGAATTCAATGTGGAAAACTTGCATGAGGATATTGGAACACATATTATTATCATCCCAAGGAATGTGTTCGGACTGCCAGATAAAGGAGGTTGAAGTAAAACTTCTTAATAGTTCTTTGAAAAATTGCATGGCAGGTGCAAGATGTAAAGAACTACCTATAAGAGTATGAAGTTTAGCCGCTTCAAGAAGCTTGGACTTGGCTTCGATATACTCTTTGAAGGATGGGACACAGGCTAGTAAAATATAGTGTCAAGTAAGAACATAAGATTTTAAACTTATGTGTACATTATCTTCGTGTATTCACTATGAATCCCCAGGGTTCAATCCTTAGCGACACCCTGGTATTCGAATATTCGGAATGTGTAATGTACTAAGATGAAATTCAATCGTCTCGACATTTCATTTATGCATAAGTTTGTATTCATTGAGAATGTTTTAAGTTGATCAGGGATATCACTAAAATGGGGGAGGAATGTTGGATATTTTAGCGATATCAATGTTCCATAGTGATATTGGATTAACTTGTTCATTGGTTGATCTTAATATTCCAATTAATCGGGTTAGGTGATGCGGGAGTGCGGACTCGATTATGTATATTAAGATGGTTGCGTATTGATGGTTTGGTTTAATATTGGTATATTCAATATTATGAATTTAATTTTAATGTTAAGCATTTAATATTAAAAGGATATATATTGAAAGTTGTTTTCAACTTTAAGAGATATATATGGACACTACTTTCTTTGGAAAGCAGTTACAAGAATAAACCATTTATAATAGTGTAACCGTCCATTTTATGTTACGCATGAAATGGGGAACGGTTTGAATACCTTTATGGTATAAGAATGAAAATCAGTTTCTTCTCTAGACAGAAAAGAAGTTGAGGAAAAGGAGATTAGTTTTCCTTTTGGTTCATACGCTAAGAAAAGGGCAGTTCTTTTGTTCCTTTTGATACGCAAAGAACAACCATGATATTATATTGTTGGTACAAGATTTCTCAATGGAAAAAGTCTAGTTCTTGAAATGGGAAACCAGTCTTATCCGTTCAAATATTTGTGTGTACCACCAAATAGTTTGTTCTGAAAGTGTTAACACGATTCTGGTTCCAATCCAAGATACGAATATATATTGTTGATCGAATTGCAGGATTCAAGAACAAGTTGATCGCGGTGTTTACGAAATCAAATCGGTACGTATAAATGACATATCCCTAACAGAAGATATGTATTTATAACAACGGTAATATTAACACGGTATTTTCAAATTTTGAAATAAAGGAAAATAAAAAGAATAGAAAAAAATAATAATTGTATTTTCAAGTCTTGAGATAAATGAAAAGAAAAATGAGTTTCCATAACTCATGTTGGAAAAGAAAAATAACTTATTCAAATGTCTTTTAGTTGTTATTCCCAAGACTTTTAAAATTGACATATTTATCTTTAAACAATATATATTAATGTTCCATTTCTCTTTCCTCCAAAAAATGAAGCGAAGATTTTTGAAGAAAATTTCCTCTCATTTTTCTCTTCAATTTCCTTTCTTTTGCTAAAAAAAACTTAAAAACACAAAATACAAAATACAAAATACAAAAGACATTCATTAGTATTTTCTTTCCCCTCAAATTTTAACTCAAGAACGCAGTGTAAAGTGATTATCAAACTCAACTAATATGCAATCAATACATAGTATATAAAAAATGGACTAAAGTTCAGGAGTTTATGAAAACAGACCATGACGAATATATATAAAAAATGGACTAAATTTAAGGAGTTTACGAAAACATGCCATGGCGCACCTTTAAAAGCTGTGCGCCACCCTTGATTTGTGCGCCAGCTTTTTCGGGTGAGATGAGGAGAATATGGTGTGGGGAAAGATGCTAGTGGAAAATTGTGGAGAGGAGACGCACACCGCGCATTGTGGGAAAGATGCGCCAAGAGGTTGTTTTGGTCTTGTCGTGTAGAGACAATCACTTTTGGTCATGTCATCTAATTTGCTCATAACAATATCCAGTGGAATGTAGAAAACTATACTAGTGTTAAAAGTAAATAAAGTTTTTTTAGGAAAAAAAGAACATACATATATGAGAGTGTTTGTTTTATTTTTGGGAATGGAATCTTGTGAATAAAATGTAACATGTTTTTTAGTTGGGACATACTTTGAAGTGAACAAAATTGCATATGTGGTGATGCCATGTCGGGAATTCATAATCTTGCGAGTAGGACAATGGACGAAGCTAGTCAAGATCTCTTTCCTGAGGTGATGCATGAAGCCTTTCATAAACGTACTGCTATATATTCTGATTCTGGATATATTATTATTGTATCGAAGTTCATAACTTGAATAAAACATGGCTTCCTTGTGAACCATAATACAATGATCAACTAGTAGACAAACCTTATCAATCCAGTTTCTAAACACACACACAATGACACAAACAACACAAGAAGCATAAGGTATTCCATTTTTTATCACACAAGCATCACATAACATGATTAGCGATGAAAGTTTATGACTATTAGTGAGACACTTTGGTGCCGGTGTTTCATTTTGATGTAGAAAGTTATACCCGTTAATGGCCTTTACTTTCCTTAATTTTACGAAACTTGGCTATTAAAGTTTCTTGATCAGGCCAACTTTCCTTAATTGCAGGGATAGCAAGGACTCTTTCCCGCCACGCACATAATTTTGGAAATGATTCTTCATCGAGCACTTTCACATCACTGATCACTTCTAAGGGATGGGAATAATCAGCAAGCCACCCAAAAGCAAGATCCAAGAATCCAATATTTTCCCCATTAAAGAAGTTCTTTTCATTTAGTTGTTGTTCTATAAGTTTTAGATTTGCCAATGTTTTTTCTTTGGCTTCCTCGTGTTCCTTCCCTTGCTTCTTATAAATATCATAGAACGCAGGTAAAACCTACATTTTAAAATTTCATATAAAAATTTAAAAGAATTTATTGATAGAAAAGACAACGTATTGAGAGAAAGCATCAAAGATGATTACAAAGAAATGAAACAATAGAACTAGGAGGTTATATACCTTCTCATCACCGAATTTTGCCCAGAAACGAGTGTTGGCTTTGTCAAGAGTCTCGTGAGGTAAGAAAGGACTAGTGTCCTTCCATGTCTCATCGATGTACTCTATTATCACAAGCGATTCGCAGATGGCTACTCCATTGTGCAATAGCACTGGCACCTTCTTGTGAACAGGGTTGTATTTCAAGAGTTCAGGACTCTTATTGGCAAAATCTTCATAAAAGATCTCGTACTCTATGCCTTTTAGTTTCAATGCCCAAACAACTCTTTGAACAAATGGGCTAGACCATGTCCCCAGAAGCTTCACCTTTTCCATTTTTAACTTACCTTTGTTATCCAAATTGTGAAACTCCGGGTTCTTTGTTTTATAGCATGTCTTTTGGTAATATTAAAATCGGGTCTCTTGTCGCTAGTGTTTTAACATATACCTCGTAATGGTTTTACATACACAGTGTATGATTTCTTTAATGATTATGGACAAACAGAAAAATTGGGATTGCAGGAACCATGCTGACAAATAAAAATACCATAGCGCGAGTATCTTTCTAACTGTATATCTTTTTTCTATTACCAAAAGACAAGTGTTTTTTATTTTATTTTTTACTTTGAAGATATAACCATCTAGAAAAATCTGCAGACCATAACAATGCATGATACGATTAGATTAAAAACTAATGTACATCACAATGTAAGATGCTAAGAGCCAAGATGCCGGCCATTACACAAGGTGTTGTCTGATGTGTAGCTTTCATTTTTTTTTTTTACCATTGTAGGGTACTTTTGTCTCTAAATTATGCTGTTGATGTCATTTTATTGTTTATTTTGATTAAAAGGTATGCATAATGAAGTTGTATTGTGGTGTTGAAAACAAAATTTTTTGTATCTTTCGATGTGCAGTTTTGAACATTTCCATGACTGATCTTTTTGACCTCAATATGATTGGGAAGAAATGGGGCAATTTGTGCCATTTGGTTGGGCCAATTAGAATATGGGTCAAAACGAGTAATGACACGGGTTAAGACTAGTCAGGCTGTGTCTGGCGACCCAATGATTTTTTGCCATGGTATAACGAATTAGTATGCTAATATCATTACTATAACTACTTGGATAAAACGACGAAAAATATCATAATTTTTTGCCATGGCGACCCAACAATACTATAACTACTTGGATAAAACGACGAAAAATATCATAATTTGTAAGCAATAAGTGCTCATATTAGAACTTACTTTTGAGAATATTGACCAATGTCGCACTGCTTTGGAATGGAGTGAACATATGAAAATATTGACCAATTCAGTATAATATTGCTAGGTTTATGTTCTTAATGCCAAACAATTTATCTGTATAGTCGCATACTGTTAATTGCTTTATGACCTCAAACTGTTCTCATGCACATTATAAACCTCAAATGA
This sequence comes from Artemisia tridentata subsp. tridentata, assembly GCA_021014915.2. NCBI lineage: Eukaryota > Viridiplantae > Streptophyta > Magnoliopsida > Asterales > Asteraceae > Artemisia > Artemisia tridentata. The sequence continues at coordinate 66,190,592 of CP139507.1, forward strand.
TTTTCAAAGATTTAATTGTGGGCAATGCTGGATTAATCGTAATCATGTGGTGATTTCTAATAAGGTTTTACGACATGTTTCGTGCAACAAAAAATAACAAACTATGATCCATTTTTTGGAGAAACTATTAATTATCGTTCAACTGCTATCCCCAAAAATGCTTACGTGTTTAGACATTTACCTTGTATTATGATGCTATCATTCTCGTTAGGATCTATATTGAATCATGTATGCAACTGGAATTTCTATTACCATAAAATCTATCAACATAATTCTACATCAACATATGCATGAATGAAAAACAGTGACAAAAAATACAATCTATTTACATGTCAAGATGATCTAGGTGCATTTAAGGGAATTTCGTCTGACTTGTTAGAATTCGTCCATGAATCCATCTCATGTATAACCTTGCTCCCATCACTTTCCACCACCACCACCTCCCCAAAGTGCACATGTCGTGAACCTACATTGGTCGGACCCAAACCAATTTCCTTTGGTGATTCCTCCAAGGACCTAGACCTACTCATGGCCCTGGTTTGGTTTGAGACAGGACTATGAAGAGGGGTTGCTGGATAAGAATGAACCCCTCTTCTTGAATTCGCATGATCATGTGCATAGGGCAATGAACTATTACAACAACCTTTGAAGCATGTGTACAAATAGGTCAACAACCAAAAGACCCAAGGTGAACCAATTAAGATTAACGCGATTACAGGAAACCATGGTGGGGAGGTGTTAGGTGCGCAAACATAAAAAGTTAGAAAAATACCGCCTGCAAATACCAAAATGAAGAAGAGGGAGGAGATTAAAGGTACCCTCAAATCTCCATCCCTTGCATCCTCCATTGTTTTAATTTCTTGTCTCCATCTATGTGGTGTTTTATCATCATAATTCCATTCCCTTTTGTTCGATTGATTTGTGATTTTTACTTTTCTTTCTCTATCTATGCTCACCTTGATCTCAGGATCTCTTAAATATTCTTTAGATATGTCAGTTTACCCACAAATGTTTTTTGAAAAAATATAGGATTTTTATAAGGGTAATCTCCTATATTTGTGAATCGCAACCTTACATTTTTCTAAAGATAACTAAATGTAATTTATAAGTTATACACAGAAAAAATCCAAATATGTATTTAAATAATATGCAGGATCATTAAATGCATATTAATATTATACCGTTCTGATTTAATAATTTAAATAAAATCTTTATAAATAATAAACATATACAATATTCTTCAATAAAGACAAAGAAATGCAATTGTATATGATTAGATTCGGATTCAAAACTTATAATTTTCAACTATTAACAGATGTTATATCATGTTTAAGATAAATATGACATATAGTTATTACTGTTACATTTGTATAAGATTAACTTTAAAACTTTTATATTCCTAAAAGCTAGTCATTTATCCATTTCGGGCTAAGTAGAAAAGCAAGCAAAATACTCTATGGCTTCTTTCCCTGAACAGCTTATGCTTACCACACTTGGTTATCTCATGGTCAGTTCTCTATCTTAATGGTGGAACTAGTCCCTATGCATATCAGTCATTCAATGCAGGTCGTGAAGACAGTATTTGTAATGCACCATGTGGATAAATACTGCAATAAGAAATGCTACAGATTTATATTACATCCTATATTTGTTCTGTATTGAATATAATTGTTCCAAAATCTGATTATGTGCACATATTCATTGATACAACAACACCAACTTATGGGAAACAAATAAGACTACAACAATATGCATCACTGAAGGCTTATAAATGCTTTGGAAAAGTTATTAAGCTTCAGCTTCTGGTGCTCTATGGTAATAAATGGTATCATCACTTACAGAATTCGCGTTATATTGCCCATAAAATGCATATACAAACACTGCAACAATGCTGAGGACAACAAATCTCACCCATGATTCGTAGTGGAGCTGCACATAGAAATTAGAGTAAGTTTAAGCCGCATGATGTATCATGTGCGCTTTAGATAATCAAATGCATCAAGAATGACTTAAAAATGACTAGCAGGGTACCCGCGCGTTGCGGCGGCGGGTACCCTGAAATAAAATTTTTCGGTGAATCATGTATTTTAGTTTATTATGTTTTTTTTTGACAATAAATTTACGGATATCAAGAATTTCGTTTAGCTCGTGCCCGTTCGGGCTCGAGCCCGTTTGGCCCATGCCGGTTCGGGCTCGAGCCCGTTTGGCTCGTGCCCATTCGGGCTCGAGCCCATTTGGCCCGTTCGGGCTTGAATATTTGTATCATGTGCTTTATTATTTGTATTAGTGACATTTAATGCAGGAATTGTACAATATGCTTGATAATTTGTATTTCTTATGTAAGGGGTGTTTTAATAACTGCATTAATTGTATTTATTGACCCGTTAATTAATTGTATTTAATGTACATAATGATTTATTTATTGTATTTAATGTTAATATTTCTATTTTAATTAGTTGTACTTTGAGCTTAAGAACTTGTAAATGTTAGAAAATGTGTTTTAATTACTTGTACTTTTAGCTTTATAACTTGGATTACTTAATTTTAAGAGTTTCTATTATTAGTAGGCATTAATGCTTTATAATATAGTATGATAATCAAAGCTTACACTCTGTTATAAATAACATTTAATATCCACTTGTTTTACAAGTAGTGCACACTTTCTAAATTTGGAAAAAAAAATTGTTGAGATCATCAACTGTACATGATTCTTGAATTCTGATCGTACGATTTATCATTTATTGAGAGAAAATGCAATCTATTTAACAATCCATGCTCAAACTCAGACACTTTTAGACATATATATGATAATTTTTTAGATTCTATTTTTATTTAGCGCTACATCTTCAAAATGCTTACTTAGGGATTGTTGCTATCTCCCAATAACACAGGATTCTCTTTTGGGTACACATACAGACACTCGATTGCTCTAAATTTTTAGTCCGATAATTTAAAAGAAAAGGACTAGAAATAATAAACCTGAGCGAAAAGGAATATGTTAAAGAAGATGCAAACAGCAGGCACTATCGGAACCCATGGGCAGGAAAAACCAGGTGGATCTTTATAGACCTGCAGGAAGGTAACAAGAAAAATGTAAATTAGAGAGCACAGAAAGCCAATCAAAATTGTTGAATATGTGATTTAAACAATCTATACATTTAGCCAATTTCATGTTTATTTCTTATTAAAGCCGACTTATGCATATGCTTCAGGCCTCTGTATAACCCTAGGGCGCAACATAGACACATATGCCATTATATACTAATAACTTGTAAGCTCTACTAGGAAAATCGTAAGTAGCTGAAATAAATAAATTGTAAAACTCAGATGCAGTTTTAATTCCACTTGCCTGCCTAAATTGAAGACCTGCAGCTGCAAGGATTGCAATAGCTATGGGTAAAACAAGAAATGTATACGCAAGAGTTGAAACACCATAACGGTAAAGAATCCCAGCAGCAAAACCGCAACAAGCAATCACAGTGATGCATGTGATGCCTTCTGTCCTCTTTGACATCGAGGTGGTTGATATTTGAGTATCAACCGTATCATCCAAACGAAGAGTCATCACACATGCTGCCACAACAGAATAACCCGCCTGCAGCAAAGAATTTTTTATGTGTGTTAACAATAAAGATAAAAAAGATGTTTTATACACATGAACATCTTCATCCAATTATGGACAGTTCTTGGATATAACACAAAAGAATATAATTTAAAGAAACTTTAATGGTTCTTATGCATAAAAATTTCCTAAAACTTAGGGATGTCATGAGTGACTTACCAGTGAACCAACGGAGAGAATATGAGAAAGCGCAGTTACGTTTAGCAGCCCAGACAAAATGCAGGCAACAATTCCAACCCATATTTGAGAGTGAATTGGAGTGTGGGCGTGTTGGATGAACCTTGGCAAATATTGAAGGTATCAAACCATCCCTTCCAAGCCCAAGATATAAGCGAGACTGTTCATCAAGAAAACTTGAGTAATGTAAAGGATTAAGCAACAAAATAATATAACAAGTGAGATCGGTACTTTCAAACATACGGACATGCTTACCTGAACATAAAGTCCAACAAGTAGAGTTGTTGTAAGCCCTGCAATCGCACCAATGCTGATCAAGACTGATACAAAGTTTAACCCTTTGGATTTGAATGCCTCAGCCAAGGGAGCATCTACACCAAGCAATTGGTAAGGTACCATCCCCGTGATAACTAAGCAAACACCGATGTATAACACAATACAAACAAGAAGGCTCCCAATAATGCCTATTGGTAGGTCACGCTGAGAGAATCGTTGACATTGAAAGATGAATAGTTACTTAGAATCAGTATAAGAAAACTCAATTATCAAAACAGATAGAACCACAAAGCAACGTCCACTTTACAATACCTGTGGTCGTTTAGATTCTTCGGCTGAATTAGCAACTGCATCAAATCCAACATATGCAAAATAAGCTACTGTCGCTCCAGTTAGCATCGATTTGAAACCATTTGGAGCAAAAGGTGACCAGTTTGAATCATCAACCTCAAAAACACCAACAATGATGACCACAAGAACAATGATTACCTGTCATGAGCCAACAAAAGGATGATAAATTCTACAATCAAATATTCTAAATGCACAATTTTAGATACCAAAAATCAGGTTTACGAGGTACAAAGCAAGTTAATCACTACTACAAACACTTGAATAACATTTCCTTCACGTCGAGTTATATAGATGCAGGGACTTAAATAATGATTGATCAAATTGACTCCACGAAACTTCGCTTCTCAAACTTAATAAAACTATGGCACTTGATACAACTGTCAAACTAGTTATTGAGGATTTGTTTCTTACAGTGACATCTGACAAAGGATATCCAGGTAATGCAGAAAATCACTTAATTTTACAATTGAAGGTTGCTTGGGATGGCTCACCTTCGTAATGGTCATGACAGTATTTACTAGGGACGATTCTCCAACACCACGACATAGAATTATAGTCAAAAGTATTAGAAGGATCGGAGCCAATATGTTGAAAGATATAAAACCAAAAATATCATCACCCCCATGTCCAACCCAATTTGGAATATTATCCTTGACGGAAGGTATGAGCTCTAGTATATTAACAACGTAGCTAGCTAAGCTCCGAGCTATGCTAGCTGCACCAATATGATAGTCAAGCATCATTTGTGTAAACACAAGAAAAGCAGTGAGCTCATTAAATGCTGTGTATGTGTACATGTATGCTCCCCCGACGACTGCAGGAAAACGAGAAGCTAGCTCGGCATAACATAGGGCATTCAGGACACATGATGCCCCTGCGAGTAGGAAGCTGATTGTAACTCCTGAAATTAGAAAAATGTGTTAGCAATACTCGGGAAAGAATCATTACAGAGATCATGATGATACCAATAATCAATATTCTGGAAGGAATGTGGCATCTTAAGATATCAGGCACAACATACAACTTTTAAAGGCTTCCTAATTACAAGCATACAAATACTGATAACATTAGATAAATGAACAAGTATACCAAAAAAAAATGATATATACAAATACAACATAGTTAGCTATTAGGTAACAACTTAAACTTGCACATAACGGTGTACAAGAATCAATGTGAAATAGATTATATTTTTTTTGTTTACTCGACTCAATGTATATCCCAGGTTCCGCTTGTGACGAAGACTAAATTTATCTAACATGCTCATATTCAACACAAAAATAAGTTCCGAAAACTGAAACAAACCTGCTTGGAGTAATTTGTATACGAGTACTGCTCAAGTTCATATTGAATCAATCTTATTCAAGCTAAAATATAGGTTTGAAAAATGCAAATACAATTTTAGCACCCTTTGTTTTGGATTTTTTTTAATGAATATTACAAGTTTAGGAGAAATAAACATCTACTTTTCGGTCAACATCTAGATGATAAACATAAAAATATTATACTGTAATGAGCAATCACTATCATAAAATTTTATAACGAGCATTCACGAGTATCAAGTTAAACATCTTGTTTCATCCTTCCAATCAGAATACCGAAGTTGTTAATTACTATCGATCTATAGGTAGTTGCTAATTAGTCCTCAAACAGAAAAATGTCATAATTGTCTATAATCACATAGCTTTGTCTATATTACTCAACGTTGTAAATAGCATGAGGCGTGGCGTGGCGGCATGGCCAAGCCTCACGCCTTAGGAGGCATGGCGAAGCCACGACGTTTTTTAAGGCGTGACTTAAAGCGGCACAAAATATTTATAGATTAATATATTTATATCATATTTCATACCATTGTAACCTGATTCCTTAAAAACACGTCAAAAAAGGCGCCATGCCTCATCTCACGCCACGCCTAGAGCCAACACCTAGGTCTATTTTCGTAACGCGAAGGTCACGGCTCGCGCCTTTTAGAACTATTACTTCTACTTACTAATTAGTAATTACTAAAGCATCCGTCTCATATTAAGTGTCCCCAATGGTATGTTGGGATGTCCCAAAATAAGTGTCAGTTTTGTATTTCAACCAATGATCTTTCGAGTGTAGTTAGTGAAATTTTGTAAGACTTTTATGTAAAGTGCAATAAAAAAAATAATACACTAGTGTGAAATGAGAGTTACCGGGGCCAGCATCACGAGCAACGGTACCGGTAACGACGAAGATACCGGCACCAATAGAAGCACCAATACCTAACAGAATCAAATCAAACGCTCCTAACCGACGTTCTAAACCTTCACCAGACTTTCTACCAACTACTACTACATCTGTTAACGATGATTTTCCTAACGGTTTTGATCTTAAAGCTGACGAGCAAAACTCGGACCAATATGATGATAATGAACTACTCATTTTGAACAAGACTAAAACAAGTTCAGTAGAGAAGAAGAAGAAGAAGATGATGATTCAGTTAGTTTGTTTTTGACTCTTGACTAACTAATCATTTGACTGAAATGACTCTTTTTGGTCCTTATGGTTACAAATTGTTGCAATTTTGCTCCTTCTTTAAAGAGATCGTGGTTGTTTTTTTGAGTTTTTCCCTTCTAAGAGCATTTTTGAACTATGGCCTCGAGGAGTTGTTTGTTTTGTAAAAAAATTGTCTTTTCATGATTCTTGAGACGATAAGCTATAGAGGGTCTTCGCCTCCCCTCGCCACTCCAACGTGGCTTTCTCGCCACATCTCGCCACATCACACCGCCCCCCTTCATCTTTTTCACCACTCAACACCTCGTCGTCTGCACGACGAAGGTGAGTTCCGTCATTTTTTACTGTTTTGTCGGTGCTTTTTTGGAGGCAAACGGTTTATATTTGTGTTTTTTGTGTAAATAAAGGGTATGTGGGCTTCAAATGAGTAACTTGAGGTTAGTTGTTAGTGAAGGGGTTAGTTGTTGAGGTTTGTTAAAGTGATGTGGCACCCCATGAGCCCCAAATGAGGAGGTGAAGTTACTCACTACACCTTGTGCTCTAAAGAAAGTTTCTTATTGTCTCTAAGCCTTAATGACCGACTCATGATTTTGATTTTGTTTTTATTTTAATTTTTGTTTTTAAGCTAACACACTAAATTACTAGGTTGGACCTGTACACTCTTAAATGTCTCAATTTGACCAAACTTTATCAAGTTATCCGAAATGCCCATACATCTTGCGTTCATCTTTACGCAAGATGACGTGTTTTGATCCTTGCCGTCGAAAAAAAAAAAAAAACATTTAAAACATCCCGCGCATAATAATACGCAAGATGTGCAAAATTACGCAAGATGCAAAAGTATGCATATAATAACATCCCGCGCATATACATACGCAAGATGTTTTAATTTACGCAAGATCAAATTAGGGTTGTCGGTCACCATATATCAAATTACTTGAAATATATATGAGTTGGTACGCAAGATACAAATAATAATTTGTTGTCGGTGACCATATATGAAACCCTAGTTAGGGTTTTGTTAAAATAAGTCTTAAAAAAATGAAACCCTAGTTTGATGATATTTCTATCTTTTATGCTTTGATATACTATAGTTGTTACCATTAATAAGGATTAATATAGCATAAAACTTACTTTTATTCAACTACGAAGAAAAAAAAGACGAACTTTATTTAAATAAACATTACGTAGACAATATTAAAAGGTTCAGCCAATAAAAACTGTATCCTTTTCGTAAACCTGAACAATGTTCCTCAATGTAATGTTAAGACCAAAGGGTGTTGATTTTGGGGTAAACACTGAAACATTACGAAGTACCAACACAGCTCCGACTTTGATAGAGTCTTTGTAACCTGATTCTTCTGTAAGGACTTTGTGATGAATTGTACCAGAGAATGTCCCCGTTGGATCTTTAAGTGTTACTGTTAGCTCCCCAAGTGCGGTAGGAGTACAAGTCTTGATTACAGCCACAACAAGTTCAAGTTTCCCTTTTATGATACAGTTTTTTATATTGCCAAGACAACCAGTTACGATGATACCTTCGCTATTACGCAGCTTATTAATAGCGCATAGCCATGGCCCACGTGAAAAATGATCATCTTCAACGACATCTTCTTTTATCTTCCTTACATATTCTTGTGTTGGCACTAGACAATAATCAGGGCCACCTTCCCTAATGTCCGCATTTTTTCGAAGAATAGCCGCTTGAATAATACCAGCTGGACCGGGTATTAACCTTTCCGGGAAGTTTGAAGAGGTAGATGAAGCCCCAACATTATGTTGGTATCGTTTTGTGTATCCGGAATTGTTTTGTTGGGCCATTTTCCGAATTGTTAAATTTTTCTAGAGTTTAGATAATTTGATAATGGTGATATGTGTTTAGAGAAATTGAATTGTGAATGAGTTTTTATAGACAGGTTTGTGTTATATCCCGCGTAAAAGAATACGCGTACGCGGGGTTGTCATAGACTAGTCACATCAATGTCATTGACTTGTCACATCATTGTCATAGAGTTGTCTAATCCGTGTCATATCCCGCGTAAAAAATTACGCGTACGCGGGGTTGTCATAGATGAGTCACATCAATGTATGTATATGTTACATCATTGTCATATTTCGGGTACAAAATTACTTAGGCATGCAACTGTCATGTTTTGGTCACGTCATTGTATTAATATATAAAGCATAAGTTATATTAGCAACATTGTGTTGTTGTACACATAAATAAAAAACATTGAATATTAAGCACAAACAAATTGCATTAAAAAACATTATATTAAAAAACCTAGAACAGTTTTAGAAACAAAAATAGACATACATTGATAAGCTTAAACACATCAAACTAAACCATATAGGTATTATTTGGTTGATCAAGAAGAATTAGTGATTCTTTGTATGGCCCAATGAAAAACGAACCACCATTTGCTTCAATACCCATGTTTTGAATCTCCTGAGATGTTCGCTCGTACACTTGTAGTGAGTGAGCTACTTGTTGGTTGCTCTTAGATTGAACAATTGGTTCTGCAGCCTTGGTAAATCCAAGTAGTTTTACCTCATTGTCAATTGGGAATGGGACGGTGAATAGCACTGGACACGATGATACAACACCACCATCAAATTCTAATTCCCATGCGCACAAAACTTTGCACTCTTCTGCAAGGTAACTACCTGAAACTACTAGAGAGTTTCGTAGCTGAGATATATAGAATGGAGGCTGAACCGTGAATCTTATCAATTCAGGTATGTTTTGCACTGTAAATTGGTGAGTAACCAAATCAAAGAAACAATCATGTACCGTTTGTACGAAACACCATCATTATGAACAAATTTTTCTGAACCAATCCAGAAAATTTTACCACCCACTACTGCTTGACCAGACCGTTTAATTCTAATTGATTCACGGGGCAAACGGCCATTTTCAAGATTGTTCCAACGTCTGGAGCTCAATGTATAAACTGACACATACTATGGTCCTTGACCGTAATATGGGTAATTAATCTTTAAAAGGGTAGGGTCTAAGTTGTCGGGACGGACACCGAAACCGATGACCATTTTTGGTGAATCAGGTTGATCTGAGAAAGTAGGGACGAATATTCCTACAGATATTTTTATTGATGGGTTCCAAAGAACAACCATCATATTTGAACCATACGAAAAGCACCAGACACCTTCAGAAGTAGCGATAGGCTTAAGAGTTGGAAGATTCAAAGTTGTTTCTAGATTCGTAAAGGCTAAATTTTCATTTACAGAAAACATAAAACCAATATTACCTTGCATATATGTTAAATTGAAACAACACATATCTCTTTCACAAAAACCGTAACTACGGATGAAGTTCGGCAAATCTATGGAAGACTTCCATCGCTTAGACACAGTACGAAACTGTAGTAAAGACTTAACTGGTAGCTTCTTCATGATATCAACTTGAAGGTCGATTGGTATGTTGTCCGACATGTTTTTTAGTAAGTGGTGTAAAGGATGGTGTGTAATTGGCTTAACAATGTAAGACTTAAATAAGAGTATATCCCGCGTAAAAGAATACGCGTACGCGGGGTTGTCATAGACTAGTCACATCAATGTACGTATCTGTCACATCATTGTCATAGACTTGTCACATCCAGGTCTATTCTGTGTCATATCCCGCGTAAAAGAAAACGCGTACGCGGAGTTGTCATAGACTAGTCACATCAATGTACGTATCTGTCACATCATTGTCATAGATTTGTCACATCCAGGTCTATTCTGTGTCATATCCCGCGTAAAAGAATACGCGTACGCGGGGTTGTCATAGACTAGTCACATCAATGTACGTATCTGTCACATCATTGTCATAGACTTGTCACATCCAGGTCTATTCTGTGTCATATCCCGCGTAAAAGAATACGCGTACGCGGAGGTGTCATCAATGTGTATATAAAGAAAGATATATAGCGAAACGTAGCAACTACATTTACTCTAATTCAAAAAAATTTAGACACAAATAGCAATGACTTCAGATACACATAAATTCAAATGTATATTACATTTTGAAGACACTGAACGAGGTATGGCTATGTATACTAATATCACGTACTCGTGGTTAGTTGAATATGTGCGTTCTAAATTCAATGTGGATCCCAATATTCGGCTGCATATTAAATTTTCGCACCCTTCGTTTGACGTTCGAATGGATATTACCGACGACGATGAGGTAAATTTTTTTACTGATTTCGCTTACTCGAATGCAGGAATGCCACATCTGTATGTGGTTAAAGCGAAAGAATTTGAAGAAACAACATGTTTTATGTCCACCCAAAAAAAGGAAACGTTTTACAATTTTTTTGAAACAACAACTACTAACCAAAACATCGAGTCCTCTGCTTTTCAAGAAAACTCATATAATTTATATAATAAAAACCATAGTAAGTCTTTTTTTGATGTTGGCCCATCTAAAAAAATTGAATCGAATGAATATGAAAATGATGGGTCCGGATACAAAGTTGAGCCGTACTTCACAAACCCAGGATCCTCGTTTGCATTCGAGGAGGCCGATGAGGATGTCAAAGATGAAGAAAATGATGGTAATAACCCAAAACCTATTCACCATGAATGGAAAAATATTTTTTCATTAACTCCTGCTGTTCCAGAAACACCTCTTTACCAGTCCAAACCAATAAGTTCAAACAAATACAATTGTGATTCTGATTTTTTTGTCGGAAAGTTTTTTGAAACAAGAGAAAAAATAGACGTTGCAATTAGGTTTAAATGTTTAAAAGAAGGTTACCAGTTTTTAGTTCGAAAGTCGGAACCAGACAGGTTTGATTGTAAATGCTTTCATTATACACAGTGCCAATGGAGAATTAACTCTAAACGCATCAAAGGTTCAGATGTGTTTGTAGTTACAGGTTTGAATGATTTTCACACGTGTCCCAGAACTCAAACATATCCTAACCATCGAAATGCAAATAAAAAAGTTATTGGTCACATTTTTAGTGAGAAGTTAAAAGACAATCGACGGGATTTAAAACCAAAAGATATGCAACAAGACATGTTGGCGCAGTATAAAACAAGTATATCTTACCAACAAGCATGGAGAGGAAAGGATTATGGGTTAGAAATGATTAGGGGTTCACCGAAAGAATCGTTTGAAATGTTACCGTATTATTGTCATAACCTAGAAAAAAATAACCCAGGCACAATCGCCCGTATCAAGACAAACAAAAACGGAGTTTTTGAGATGTTATTCGTTGCCATTGGTGTTTCAGTAAGTTATACTAATTTTTTTTTAATTAAATAAATGTTATATGTTATTATACTTTTACTTATTAAAAGGGGTTTACGTTTTCATTTTTTTTTTCTTTTTCAGATTCGAAGTTTTGTACAAAATCTCCGCCCTCTGCTTATAGTCGATGGGGCACATTTGAAGGGTCTCTATAAAGGGACAAACTTGTTAGCTGTAGGCATGGATGGAAACAACCAAATTGTGCCCGTTGCTTACGGTATATGCAGAGGGGAGACTGGTGATTGTTGGTCATGGTGGTTTTCAGTCCTCAAAGAATGCATAGCCGATCGCGAGGATTTGGTTATCATATCTGATAGGCATCCTGCTATCGCGTTAGCAGTACGCAATGAATACCCGTTGGCGTTTCATGGTATTTGTTGTCGTCATCTAATGATGAACCTTTCTTTGAAAAATAAAAAAACAAAGGGGCTATATTGGAGCATATGCAAAGCGTATACACCTGAAGAATTTGAAAGGAGGATGCAAATACTACAGGCTATTCAGCCTGAGGCTTACAACAAGCTAATTGAAGCGGATGTACGAAGATGGTCTAGAGCATATTCCCCACGAACTCGTTACAATTATTGTACATCTAACAGTGTTGAGTCTATTAACGCTTGTACTGTCAAATCAAGGAAGCTGCCAATTACAATGCTGACAGAGCAATACCGAAAAATGGTGCAAGATTGGTATTTTAAACGGCGAGAAGTTGCTGGTATTTATCTTCCAAAAGAAAATATATATATTTTTAGATGATTTTGTGTAATATAAAGTCACTGTTTTATGTCTATGTGTTAATGCAACGAAAATGAAGTATGATATAACAGATTGGGCTGCCCATAAGGTGGAAAAGAGAAAAATAAAAAGCGCAACTTGGAATGTATACGGGATTAACCAAGATCGATTCCAGGTGTACGATGGCCGATACAATCGTGAGGTCAACTTAGCGACCAACTCATGCGACTGCCGCCAGTGGCAGCTTTCCGGGATACCTTGTGGTCACGTTATTTCTGTTACTAGGTTCTTAGGTCTAACAGATTGTGTGCAGTTCGTACAGGATTGGTTTAAAAAACAGAAATACCAAGCGACATACGCAGAGTCGGTTAATTTTGATGGAGAGTTTCACGAATGGGAGTATCCACCGCACATACAACCCATCATTCCTCCACGAATGGACAACCCACAACCCGGTCGGCCAAAAAATACTAACCGTATACCATCTCAGGGTGAGGAACCACAAGTAAAACAATGTGGTAGTTGTGGTCAAGCGGGTCATAAATCTTATCAATGCAAAAAGAAAAAAACAGTGGACGAGCAACATGAAGGTCCACATACGTTCGACGCATACCCGACTGAAACACATCATCATAACTTTCCGATTAATGACACGCACCTATTGCAAGTATTTGAACATAACACATATAAACCGCAACCATATGAACAAGGTGAGGCAAGCCACGAACAAAATGCTATTTATAACCCGTCTCATGGCTATGAACTATACGACTCCCAACCATACGCCTCTCAACATCTGACTGATCAAAACACGCAGGAATCTGATAATAGTTGGTTTAATTTCTTTGGTTTGTAGCAAGTTAGTTATTATTATCCTGTTATTGTTGTTAATGTGTAACATACGTTACGTATCTTGTAAGAAATTCCATTTGTAATGCACGTATGTTTGTCCACAACAACTATGTTGGAATAGTAGGAATGACAAGTGGGTGAAAATAAATAAAGCATTGATTTGATTACTCACTTACCTTTTAGGACAACGGAATGAATGCTTACCTACCCGACCAAATTATATATATATATATATATATATATATATATATATATATATATATATATATATATATATATATATATATATATATAACAGTTGGTGCTTTCTACGAATGAAATACACTTGTTCCGTTCACGAAATGTCTACATCTAACAACCCTATTTTCGCATTCACTGTCAACTATAACGGAAAATTTATAGTTAACTGATCCGCCCCGAAACACTTATCTTTTATCTCTCTACCACACAAGTCAACCACTTGTGAATGGTTAACCGTGATAAATGATAAAAGGCAAACAGCCTCGGAACAGGATGCTCGTGTGTAGTGTGAAACCAGGCAAGTAATCACCCAGATCGTTTCCCAACGAGGTGTGAATGGAAAACTGTGAAAAGCTAGGATTAGAGTGATTGATGATTTAGATTTAAAATGCTTGAATATTTCGTATTTTTGGTTTCTTTTCTGATTTTAAACTAAAAGATTAAAGACTAATTTAAGTGATAAAAAGAAACTAGATTAATTAAGCAAAACTACGACGATAAAAACGAGCTCTAGAAAATAAAATAATAAAAAGATTTGCTTGCTAAGTAATAATTAAACTATTAATAATTAATTCTACAATAGTAAACAAAATATTAAACTAAGTATTTTAAGCTAAAAATGATAAAAAGGTAAGAGAATAAGACCCGGTGATTTACACGAGAGAATTACCACCCGACCTTATAAACTAAACAAATTATTAAAGTCTATTTCTCTATTAACTTTACTTTTACTAATTTGTTAATAAAGTTGAAGGCTTTATTAACTAAATAGCTTAATAAAAGTTATTAAAGTAGTAAACTTTAATGATTTTTATGCTTATAAGACCCTTAAGCTCCTCGCCTTAGGTCGCGAAAGATAAGAGATCAAAGAAAAACAAGAACTTTATTAAAGGTTAGCAATAATAAGACAATAAATAAACAATAATATATAAAGCTAAATTACTAGGACTAGTATTAAAACTAGAATAGATCGGACTAGTATTAAAACTAGAATAAATAAACAATAATATATAAAGCTAAATTACTATGACTAGTATTAAAACTAAAATAGATCGGACTAGTATTAAAACTAGAATAAATAAACAATAATATATAAAGCTAAATTACTAGGACTAGTATTAAAACTAGAGTAATTACTAAACAAAAGAAAACTAAAAATAAACAGACAAACTAAATTTTAAATGCTCTCAAACTTAAGAAATGTCAAGGCTTATTTGAAAAATAAGCCGAGCTTCATAAGCTCATGCATCTCTTTTGGTGTTTGAATTGAGCCAGAGGGTAAAGTAAAAAAGTAATAAATGAAGGCTAAAATTATTGCTACTCGAATAGCATAAAGTACTGTGTGTGCGTTAAAATAAAATGTGAAGATAAAATTGAAAGATACTTGAATGCATAAAGAACTGAACTGAATAAAATAAATATTAAAGACTGTTACTGAAAGATAAAAATACTGAAGAGTAAAACAAAAGCTACGGAGCAAAACTACTGCTTAATAAAAATTGCTCAAACAAACAACTACTTTGCTAAATAAAAATAAAAACTACTCGCTCCTCTTGAATTTGCGCCTCTATTTATAGCATGGGGAGTCGGTTTGATTTGCTTCAAGCCTTCCACGTGCCGCATGACCAATGGATGAAGAAAGCTTCATGTGGAAGTTTGATTAAAGATAGCAGCATTAATATCTTGGACTTTTCTTCTCCACTTGCTTTGTGTTCACGTGTAGATGTATTGCTCCATATTCTTTTGCTTTCTCTTTTTTTTTTTTTATATTACTTCACATGGGGCCCACATAGATTCCTATAGAATTAATTTAAGTTTGGTTTAATTTGTCACTTTACACCCCTGCCTTCACTTCTAGTCCTTGCTCTTTAAAACTTCATATGAATAAAACAACTTTGGCCCCTCATTGATCTTTATATTTAATTCAATGGTCCTTGAAAATAAATACTATTTAAATTTATCTTCTTTTGCCTCGATGCTCCAAATAAAATTATCAATAGACTTGTAACTTCGTACTACTTTCAATCTCGTGCTCGGTTTTTGTCCATTTTGCCTTTCTTTTTATCTTTTTCTCATATTCGTACCTGCACATATATAAACACAAAAACAAAGATATCTGCAATATAATTTGAGTGTTTTTGGTCAAAGTTTGTGTCTTTTATGGGTATAAAATGATGAGTATTTGCACACTCATCAATCCCCCACACTAAACTATTGCTAGTCCCTAGCAATCTTTTTTTGAAAATTTAATGGATTTTATGTCTCTTTACCAAAAGACATTACTTCTGGAGTAGCCAATGTTTTAGTATGTGATACTTTGGTACAATGATAACCAAATGATTTTGAGCAAATCATCAGCTGTCAACGGTTTTGATTAGTCTTTACCAAAAGCCGTTTGCTTCTGGACTAGCCAACTCTTAGATAAAATACAGTTATTATCTTTGGTGAGCTGATTACCAATTATGGTTTTTCCACTTGCCTTAACCACAAGCCATAACCTTGCGGGCTAGCCAACTCTTCACTTATAAAGATATGGGGAGTTGAATACCATACAATTTTAGGCAAATAGTCAGCCATAAACGGATTTGAGATATCTTTACCAAGAGCCGTTTGCTCTCGGACTAGCCAATCCTTATGTGGGTTAGACATGGCGGACTGATAACCATTTATTGAGTTCTAAGTGAAAAAATTTTAAAATTTTGGCTAAAAATGGGGGTACTAGATGGTACATTTGATCAAATTCGCTAGAATTCCCCCCCACACTTAGAACTGAATATTGCCCTCAATATTCAAAGAACCGGTTGTTAAACCAACACTTAGAACGTGAAAGGGAAATACTAATAGCCATTATTTTATATACACACACTCTTTTTTTTTTTTTTTTTTTTTTTTTTTTTTTTTTTTTTTTTTTTATAATATATATACAACATGTGGGGCATCTCCCCCACACTAGATGGTAGAAAAGAGAAAGAAAACAGAGACACGGGTGAAAACCCATGTTTTGCTAATGTTTTTGATCACCGAGTCACTAGCTTGACTCGATCCCCGCATTCATTGGTTCATGGGGAAAGTTTGAAGATCCGGGACAACCATTGATGGTATGTCCTCTCCAAAGTAGTGTTTTAAACGATGACCATTCACTTTGAAATTAGGACCGTCAGCTTGAGATAACTCAATGGTACCATACGGATAAACCTTTGTGATAGTGAATGGACCAGACCATCGTGATTTGAGTTTGCCTGAGAAGATCTTTAATCTAGAATTGAAAAGAAGGACTCGATCGCCAACGTTGAAAACGCGGTTCTTGATTTTAGAGTCATGAATCTTCTTTGTCTTTTCTTTGTAGATCAAAGAGTTCTCGTAGGCCTGATCACGCAGTTCATTTAGTTCATTCATTTGAACTTTACGGTGATCACCCGCAGTTTGGAGGTCAAAGTTAGCATGTTTCAAGGCCCAGTAGGCTTTGTGCTCTAATTCGATCGGTAGATGACATGCCTTTCCGTACACAAGTTTGTAAGGCGTACACCCAATGGGTGTTTTGTAAGCTGTACGAAAGGCCCATAATGCATCATCCAACTTATCCGACCAGGATGCACGATTTTCTCCTACAGTCCTTTCTAGGATTCTTTTAATACCCCGATTTGAAACTTCTACTTGTCCACTTGTTTGTGGGTGATACGCAGTAGAAAGACGGTGAGTTACACCATACTTTTGCATGACTTTGTCAAATTTGTCATTGCAAAAATGCGTACCACGATCACTGATTATAGCACGTGGAGTTCCAAAACGGGCAAACAGAGCTTTCAGGAATTTTACAACCACTCGGGCATCATTAGTGGGTAAAGCTTTTGCTTCAACCCATTTTGACAAATAGTCAACAGCCACGAGAATGTATTTATTTCCTCGAGATGATGGAAATGGCCCCATAAAGTCAATGCCCCAGACATCAAAGATTTCACAAACTTGAATAGCATTTTGTGGCATTTCATTTCGTTGTGAAATATTTCCGTGACGCTGACAAGCTTCACAAGTTTTGATAAGATCTTGGGCATCCTTATAGATTGTGGGCCAATAAAACCCGGAATCAAACACCTTTTTGGCGGTGTAGTTTGGACTATGATGGCCCCCAGTGGGCCCAGCATGGCAAGCTTTGAGAATGTCAACAGCTTCCTGCCCGTAAACACAGCGTCGGATGACTTGATCCGCACAGATTTTGAATAAGTAGGGGTCGTCCCAGAAGTAATGTTTAACATCCTTGAAGAATTTATTCTTCTGTTGGGTCGACATCCCTTTTACTATGAAGTTACCCGCATGGTAATTTGCGAAGTCGGCAAACCACGTGGTAGTAGAATCTCCACGAAAAGCAACCGCACTGAGTGTCTCAAGAGGAAATGTTTCGTTTATTTCCTTTTTCTCGAAAACATCTTGGTGTGGGTTTTCTAATCTGGATAGATGATCAGCAGCTAGGTTCTCAGCTCCTTTTTTATCACGTATTGTGATATCAAATTCTTGTAGGAGGAGAACCCAACGGAGTAATCTCGGCTTTGCATCTTGTTTTGCAAAGAGATATTTAAGAGCCGAGTGATCCGTATACACTACACATTTTGTCAAGATTAAATATGGCCGAAACTTCTCAAAGGCATACACCACAGCCAACAATTCTTTTTCTGTAGTGGTGTAATGAGTTTGAGCTTCAGTCATGGTTTTACTTGCGTAGTGGATAGGCTGAAAATGTTTAGCTTTTCGTTGCCCCAGGACTGCACCGATAGCAAAATCGCTTGCATCGCACATGAGTTCAAAGGGAAGATCCCAGTCGGGGGCAACTAGAATGGGTGCTTCAGTAAGCTTTTTCTTTAATGTTTCAAAAGCTTTTATGCACTCGGGTGAGAAGATAAAAGGAGCATCCTTTTCAAGAAGATGAGTCATAGGCCGGGCGATTTTAGAAAAATCTTGTATGAATCTGCGATAGAAACCGGCATGACCCAAAAAACTCCTAATACCTTTGACGGTAGTGGGATGAGGTAATTTAGCAATGACATCCACTTTAGATCTGTCAACCTCAATCCCGTTTTTTGATATCTTATGGCCGAGGACAATGCCCTCTTTGACCATAAAGTGACTCTTCTCCCAATTTAGACAAAGATTGGTGTCTTCACACCGTTTCAACATGTTTTCTAAATGGGAGAGACATGTTTCGAATGAATCCCCAATGACTGAGAAGTCATCCATAAAGACCTCCATAGTTTTCCCGATCATATCGGTAAATATGGCCATCATGCACCTTTGGAACGTGCCTGGAGCATTACATAAGCCGAAAGGCATACGTTTATAAGCAAAGGTTCCATAAGGGCATGTAAAGGTAGTCTTTTCTTGATCTTGTGGATCAATGGGGATTTGAAAGTAACCTGAGAAACCATCAAGGAAACAATAGTACTCGTTTCCCGCTAATCTCTCAAGCATCTGATCCATGAAGGGCAGAGGAAAATGGTCTTTTCGGGTGGCATCATTTAACTTACGATAGTCAATGCAAACACGCCACCCAGTAACCAATCGAGTTGGAATCAACTCATTATCCTCATTTGTGACAACAGTTATGCCACCCTTTTTTGGAACGCAGTGGATGGGACTAACCCAAGGACTATCAGAGATGGGGTAAATCAATCCTGCATCAAGAAGTTTGATAACCTCCTGTTTGATAACATCGTGGATTTTAGGATTTACCCTTCGTTGGTGTTGGACTGCTGGTTTGAAGTCATCCTCCATTAAAATCTTGTGAGTACAAAATTCAGGGTCTATACCCTTTATGTCGGAGAGTTTCCAAGCAATTGCTTGCTTGTGTGACTTTAAGACCTTTATTAGAGCAGTCTTTTCCTCATCACTTAAGTCTTTAGCAATAATGACGGGTAATTTATCATCACCCTCCAAAAATGCGTACTCAAGATGAGGTGGTAAGTCTTTGAGTTCGACCTCAGGAAATTCATCGTTTTTCTCAACTGATTTGATTTCCTCATTATGAAGTTTAACGGGAGGGAGTGGAGGAGAATTGTCCTGGTTTAACAATTTCTCAAGAAGACGAATATCTCCCTCCAGATTAATCTCAGCGTCATCAATCCCTTCTAGGAATGAATCACACTTGAGAAAATCCTCGATCTCTTCCAAAATGAAATCACTTCTCTCAAACGGAGTGAGAGAAGGGGAAGAGTCGGAAATGACAGGTAGAGAAGATGTGGGTGGATTACCACTCACAGAATTATGAAAATAACCAACAATTTCTTGAGAGTACTCCTTTGAGGCAATGTCAATGACATCGATTCGGTTAACCGAAGCGGAATCAAAATTTGAGGAGTACCTCGAAGTTTGATCATGGTTAAAGGTAACAGCTTCATTACCCACACGCAATGTGATCTCATGCTTAAATACATCAATAAGAGCATGGCCCGTTTTAAGGAATCCTCTTCCAAGAATGAGAGGAACCTTTTGATCAGCATCGAAGTCAACAACTACAAAGTCAGCTGGAAAATGGAACTTTCCTATTTTCACAAATACATCTTCGGCAATGCCGCGAGGATGAGATATGGTACGATCTGCAAGCTCAAGAGTCATGCAGGTAGGAGTAAGAGCTGGAAGAGAAAGTTTCTTCCATACTGAATGAGGCATCAGGTTGATGCTTGCACCTAGATCTGCTAAGGCATAGCATTCAACCATTCCCGGAAATACACAAGGTAGTAGAAACTTTCCAGGATCTCCAAGCTTCTCTGGAAGCTTTTTCAAGATAACCGCTGAGCAGTTCTCATTTACTGGAGTTTTAGCCATTTCAATCAGTTTTTCTTTGTTGCTTAACAAGTGTTTGAATGTTGATGCAAATTTGGGCATCAGAATGATAGCATCCGCAAAACTTATGTCAAAATGTAATTCTTTAAAGATTTGAAAGAATTTGTCCATTTGTTGACTAGCTTTCTCACGGAGCTTTTGCTCATTTAAGCGCGATGGGTAAGGAATATGAGGTTTGGATTTAGGGGCTACAACTTCAGGAGTCTTAACAGATTCAAAGACAACTCCTGGTTTGGATTTTTTCGGGACTACCGGAGGATGGACATGTGCAGTACTTTGTGGGCTTGGAATTGGCACTTTGTCCGTCGTATCCTCCGTCTCTTTTTCCATTTCAAACAACGGAGGAGGAATAGGGCCAACTGGCCCTTCATAAGCAGCACCACTCCGAGTGGTGATAGCTTTGACGAAAGTGGTATCTTCGTCATCATCACTGTCGTCAAGTACACTGACAGGAACAGCATTGAGCATTTCGGAATAATATCTGGCTGATCTTTGCTCACTAAGTTTGGTTGACAAACTTTTAACCGTAAATCGTGAAAGAGTAGGATCGATTCTAGACGGTTGAGGAGCAATTGTGGGTGTAGATTTTTGGATAACCGAAGGTTGGACGTATTTAGCACTTCCATTGTTAGTGGGAAGTACCGGGTCCTTTTTCACCTTGAGTTCAACATGAGCTTTACCACTACGTGTAGTGACAACTTTGAGTTCACCCCTTGGGTTGACAATAGTGTTACTTGGGAGACCTCTCGAGGTAGAAGGTATATCAGTTAAAGACTTTTTGATCTGGTTTAATTGGGCAACCAATAACTGGTTTGTCTCACGTTGTGTCTTATTTGTTTCCTCTTGGGTTTTCATGAATTGCATAAGCAACTCATCTGAGGACATCTGATTTCGGTTTGAACCTTGGTTTTGATTAAAATTTGGACCACGGTTTTGGTTAAAATTACCCTGATTCTGACCTCGGTTTTGATTGAAATTTTGGGAATTGTGGAAATTATGTCCCTGATTTTGAACAAAGTGATTTTGATTATTCTGATTTGGCACGGGTGGAAAACCAGGTGGGACCATAGCATTCGGTGCTCGGTACTGAGTCTCAGCATGCGGACGGTACTGATTTTGGTTTACTGCAGCTACGGGAGCTGGGTAAACAGAAGCATCGGTTGCTTGACAATCATAATACGCATGTGGGCCACCACAAGTTTCACACACTTTGTTTATTGCTTTGATTTGTTCCGGTTTATGAATTTCACTTTTTAATTCTTTCATTTCCTTCATCATACAACGCATTGAGTCAGTTAAAAAGGCTAACTCTGAGGAGTTACCGGATGAAGAAGAAGCAGGAGTGACAGGAACATTCACTTTGTTTCGAGAAATAGGAACTTTTGATTTATTTTCACAAATTTCAACTACCTCTCTAGGTTTACGATTCAAGATATTGCCACCGGAGGCTGCGTTAAGTGCATCTTGATCGTTTTGGGTTAACCCATTATAAAACGTATTTATCTGTTGTAACACCGTGAATTCGTGATGTGGGCATTTTCTTAGGAGATCTTTAAATCTGTCCCATGCCTCTCCGAAATTTTCATCAAAACCTTGACGAAATCCAGCAATTTCATTTTTTAGATTAGTCGTCTTTGATGGAGGGAAGAAATAATTGACAAATTTCTTAACGAGATCTTCCCAGGTTTCAATGGATCGAGGGGGTTCTTTATCCAGCCAAATCCGGGCTGCCCCCTCAAGTGAGAATGGAAATAGCATCAATTTGATCACTGTTTGCGGCACATTTTTGTAATTGATTGTAGAGGTCAGTTTGTTGAACCAACGAATGTGTGCATAAGGATCCTCTCGTTCAAAACCGTGAAATTGGTTTGTGGACACGAGCTGAATCAAATGTGTTTTCAGTTCAAAATGATCAGAATCGATGGCTGGTAAAACGATGGCATCTCCATAACCCTCGGTGGGTGCCTGGAGCATTTCAGCCATGGTGCGTTCGTCTGCCATATTTTCAGTGGGATCAGTACGAATCTCGGGTTCGACTATTTGGGCAGCACGTCTACGATTACGTCTTCTCGGAATTTTAACGAGTTCACGTAAAGGGCTTGATGACGTGGAAGAACGAGTGCGCATGCACTAAGTAAAATATTCCAATTAAAACAAGACAGAAGCAAAACACAAGTGAACTTAAACCAACAATCAACAAGCGTACGGTAGCTCTCTAAATGATAAACGCACAGAGTGGCGGAGAAGCAAAGGTGGGCAATTACGCTCCTTAAAAACCCGCTTCTTTCAGTCCGACAATTTAATGTCAGACTATCCTAGAACCTCCGTTAGAGTTTGTTTATCAATCAAAGGTGAGCCGATATTCGCAAGTGATACAAAGGTAAAGTTTTAAATCTTTGGTTTGGGAACTTATTATGGTCGTACCCCCAGTTAGGTAGTACTCTGTCTTGGTTCTCGATGGTAAATTTTTTTATTGTTATTTATTATTAACAAAGAAAACGGAAATTATTTTTGGTGTTTTTATTTTTTATATGATAATAATAATAATAATAATATATATAGAAAAGAAAAGAAAAATATTTTTGTATTTTATATTGTTTTTGGGAAATAGGAACTTCTGATAGAAGGATCTCGAATCACTAATCGCTTAAACTCTACACAATAGTCGCAGCACAACCTCCCCGGCAGCGGCGCCAAAATTTGATCCGCCCCGAAACACTTATCTTTTATCTCTCTACCACACAAGTCAACCACTTGTGAATGGTCAACCGTGATAAATGATAAAAGGCAAACAGCCTCGGAACAGGATGCTCGTGTGTAGTGTGAAACCAGGCAAGTAATCACCCAGATCGTTTCCCAACGAGGTGTGAATGGAAAACTGTGAAAAGCTAGGATTAGAGTGATTGATGATTTAGATTTAAAATGCTTGAATATTTCGTATTTTTGGTTTCTTTTCTGATTTTAAACTAAAAGATTAAAGACTAATTTAAGTGATAAAAAGAAACTAGATTAATTAAGCAAAACTACGACGATAAAAACGAGCTCTAGAAAATAAAATAATAAAAAGATTTGCTTGCTAAGTAATAATTAAACTATTAATAATTAATTCTACAATAGTAAACAAAATATTAAACTAAGTATTTTAAGCTAAAAATGATAAAAAGGTAAGAGAATAAGACCCGGTGATTTACACGAGAGAATTACCACCCGACCTTATAAACTAAACAAATTATTAAAGTCTATTTCTCTATTAACTTTACTTTTACTAATTTGTTAATAAAGTTGAAGGCTTTATTAACTAAATAGCTTAATAAAAGTTATTAAAGTAGTAAACTTTAATGATTTTTATGCTTATAAGACCCTTAAGCTCCTCGCCTTAGGTCGCGAAAGATAAGAGATCAAAGAAAAACAAGAACTTTATTAAAGGTTAGCAATAATAAGACAATAAATAAACAATAATATATAAAGCTAAATTACTAGGACTAGTATTAAAACTAGAATAGATCGGACTAGTATTAAAACTAGAATAAATAAACAATAATATATAAAGCTAAATTACTATGACTAGTATTAAAACTAAAATAGATCGGACTAGTATTAAAACTAGAATAAATAAACAATAATATATAAAGCTAAATTACTAGGACTAGTATTAAAACTAGAGTAATTACTAAACAAAAGAAAACTAAAAATAAACAGACAAACTAAATTTTAAATGCTCTCAAACTTAAGAAATGTCAAGGCTTATTTGAAAAATAAGCCGAGCTTCATAAGCTCATGCATCTCTTTTGGTGTTTGAATTGAGCCAGAGGGTAAAGTAAAAAAGTAATAAATGAAGGCTAAAATTATTGCTACTCGAATAACATAAAGTACTGTGTGTGCGTTAAAATAAAATGTGAAGATAAAATTGAAAGATACTTGAATGCATAAAGAACTGAACTGAATAAAATAAATATTAAAGACTGTTACTGAAAGATAAAAATACTGAAGAGTAAAACAAAAGCTACGGAGCAAAACTACTGCTTAATAAAAATTGCTCAAACAAACAACTACTTTGCTAAATAAAAATAAAAACTACTCGCTCCTCTTGAATTTGCGCCTCTATTTATAGCATGGGGAGTCGGTTTGATTTGCTTCAAGCCTTCCACGTGCCGCATGACCAATGGATGAAGAAAGCTTCATGTGGAAGTTTGATTAAAGATAGCAGCATTAATATCTTGGACTTTTCTTCTCCACTTGCTTTGTGTTCACGTGTAGATGTATTGCTCCATATTCTTTTGCTTTCTCTTTTTTTTTTTTTTTATATTACTTCACATGGGGCCCACATAGATTCCTATAGAATTAATTTAAGTTTGGTTTAATTTGTCACTTTACACCCCTGCCTTCACTTCTAGTCCTTGCTCTTTAAAACTTCATATGAATAAAACAACTTTGGCCCCTCATCGATCTTTATATTTAATTCAATGGTCCTTGAAAATAAATACTATTTAAATTTATCTTCTTTTGCCTCGATGCTCCAAATAAAATTATCAATAGACTTGTAACTTCGTACTACTTTCAATCTCGTGCTCGGTTTTTGTCCATTTTGCCTTTCTTTTTATCTTTTTCTCATATTCGTACCTGCACATATATAAACACAAAAACAAAGATATCTGCAATATAATTTGAGTGTTTTTGGTCAAAGTTTGTGTCTTTTATGGGTATAAAATGATGAGTATTTGCACACTCATCAACTACAACGGAAAATTTATAGTTAACCCATTCACATATCAAGACGGTTCACGCATCAATATTATTGTGCCACAACTTGATTTTCAGGGTATGCTTACCTATCTCAGCAGAAAATTACCTACACGAGTCCACTGTCTATATTACGCATTGCCACAAAACAATACATTACAGGGTATGAAAGCAATTAACAACGATTATGATATTGATGTTATGTATGACATCGCAAAAGTTGCTGGGAATATCCAAATTTTCGTTTCTGGTCATCGTGTAGATATAAGCACAGTTTTGATTCCAGATGATGGTTCTTTGGAAGAATCTTTTGTTGGTGTAATTTCAGAAGAAACTAAATTAAAACGTGAAGAGCGTGTCCGGTATCTACATCAAATGGTTCAAAGAAGAAACAAGCGAGAAGAGCGTATCCGGTTTAAAGTTGACAGCAAGAAAAAAAGCAAACCTACTAAACCTTATACGCAAACGGTTTACAATTTTCTTGTTCACAATAATGGTCAATTGGTTTGCAATGACGGAAAACCAAAGTATGCAAACGGTTGGAAGATGAACATCAACATTCCAAGAATGAAGTTGAAAGAGCTGAAGCAATATTTGTTTAACATTGTTGATAGGAGGATTCATGCTCTTTATTATGATGTACCACACACTGGGTTTTCAATCACCGTCAAACTAAGAAACAACTATGATATGCACGTGATGTTTGATATTTCAGCAGCGCAAGGCCAGTTGGAGATTTACATTGACCATGTAGGTGTCGATTTTATTATTGCAAAACATATATGCCCAAATGCTACCTTGGCACAAATGATGGATCATGTGATAACAGACTACACAAGTGACAACGAGGATAGAATGAAGAATATGGCACAATCAGATTACACTTTTGAGCAAATGGTGGAATGGGCGGAACAAGACCACTTTGAGCACGAGGAAGCTAAAGCAGATGAACGTAATGAAGCGATTTTGAAGCCTTGGTTCTATTATTAAATTTGTGTCATGTTTGCGTTAAGATATCCTCTTTTGTTCTTGTATTTTATATGATTTTCGTAATATGTTATCCTCTTTTGTTCTTGTACATTACAATTTTTTTGGAGCACAAACATGAATGCTAAACTTAAAATATATACACCTTCAAGAATGATTTCAATTAATCATAACCACACATACTAGTTTCCTCACATCGACATAA
This sequence comes from Artemisia tridentata subsp. tridentata, assembly GCA_021014915.2. NCBI lineage: Eukaryota > Viridiplantae > Streptophyta > Magnoliopsida > Asterales > Asteraceae > Artemisia > Artemisia tridentata. The sequence goes on from CP139507.1 coordinate 66,217,346, forward strand.
ATAATACATCCGGGGATTTCAATTAATCATAACCACACATACTAGTTTCCTCACATCGACATAAATAATACATCCGGGCCATGTTAAACCTAACTGCTTGGAAAAAGAGTTCCATATTTTTCTCATCCCATCTTGGTGGAAAGTTTCTTGACACAAACTGATATAGGAGCCAACAAGTGATGACTCCACAATCTTTGGAATTCTGTTGCTGTGGGCATGGAAAAACTGGGTCGTTGTAGTAAAATGTAAAGTTGTAGTGTCTCCGCCCTGTTCGTGTAAAGTGTCCCAACTCTTCTAAACAGGTGTTGAGATGGCCAGTCCATTCTTCTAGATAGTTTTTTAGAAATTCACGACGATCAGTACTGTGCAGGGAGTCAAGAACAAACAAACTGGATAAACTTAGGTTAATGATCAAAGTTACCCAGTGATTGCCTCCTACCATCATCGGCATCAACACCTACATTGAAAATTTATTAAAAAAATACACAATCGTATAAGATTATATTGAATCATTTTACGTTGAAAGACCTTTACTTACAAAGACGACATCATCCCAAGACGGGTATGGAGGCGTGCTACCATCCAATGTTCCCCTGATCCAAGGATCTATCGTAAGCATGGGTACATCACCTTTTTCAGTGGGGTAAGTCGAGGCTGTCCACGACTTCGAAACAGTCCATACCGCATTAGCTTGCCTCATTCTTATTATGATCTCGACCCAACTATTCATATGCTGATTTACAAGAATATATTGAGTTATTTTACGGTCTTGAAAATAAAATAATCTAAACCTTTAAAAATATAGAACAATAAACTTACATCGTCAGTCAACCAACCAATTTTATCGGCTGGTCCTGGATCATTACCGTTCCTGTAATGATCCGGAAGTAGCTTTTGAAAGAAACTCAGATCTGCCAACCAACCCCTTGGAAGGCAGTCAAGATATATAACTGTTGGGTTTTCAAGGAACTCATTAAGTGGAACATACCTCCGACGCTCAACCTAAAAACAAAAGATAAAGTGTAACTATGTTAATCAAAACATAAATACTAATAAATTTAAAACATCTTTTAGTGTTACCTTCTTGGGGTCAACATTATGTACTAATATTGGATCCCCGAAACCAGCACCAACACAACTAACATCAGCAGCCTCTTCATCCTCATCATCCGCTGCTTCTCCTAAGTTCAACAGTGGAATCTCCGAGGTCTTCTTATTCCGTTTTATTTTACCCCCACGTTTCTTAGGGACGATAGTGGTAGGTCCCTGTTGGGTATACGGATCTTGCTGATATTTAGTCGGTTTACAATCCCTCCTCGGTCGCTCCATCGCATCCTTAACATCAATATGATTACTAGTACACAATAATAATCGATATTTATTTTAAATAATTAATATGTTACCTGCTTCTCAAGCCCAACGTTAGGGCTGTGAGATGGACCTCCCTGGTCATGAACGGGCGTGGCAAACGCAGTGAACCCATAAGGTGTACGTGTAGCAATATGTTCACTGGTTGGAAACCATGATGGACATGTAGACAGCACCGCAGGTGAAGGTACACGAAGATCTTCAAAGAAAGAATCGTTAGGTGCCGCAACAGTTGGACGTTTGGGCCGTTGCGATCCCTATATATAAAATTAAAAGGAAAAGTGAGTAACCAACAAATGTAAATATAATTAAATTAAAAGCATGAAAATATACCTGCGTGTTTTGAAAACCACTAAAGGCACTGAAACCAACATTCTCACCAACAACGAAGCTTGATTCTCTTTGTGGCCGTGGATTCTTCACAAATCGGAATTGATGCAATACGTTTTTTAAACAAACAATTAAAAAAATATTAACTAATGTTGATACAAAATAATTATTTAAACAAATAATTTTTTAAACTGCTTACCCCACATTTTTCGTTTAATTGTTCGATTTGGAGGTCATGTTTCTTTAACCATGCTTCAACTACGGGGGGAATATCTTCCCGCACAGATCGGTTTGCCGGCTGCTGTATGACTGGATGTGGGGGCGGGTTCCCATCAAAAAAGGCTCTACTTTGAACCCACCAGTCAGTATTTTGCTCAAACTCATCTGTGATAAGCCTAGCCAACGGCCGCCTTACCTATTAAGAAAAATTTCAATATATACCACGTTAAAAAATCCAAACAATATTTATTTATTGTATCGAAATAAATTTAGTTCATATGTCAAACTCACATTCAATTCGCCATCCAGAATAATGTTTACACCCTCCCGGTTCACCAAGCGGCTAAAACCCCAAGCAATTGATCGGGGATACAACTGTTGACGAGAAAAAAATAGGGCTGCACCATGTGGGAACGACTCCAATATCCACGTCTACAAATAAGGAAATTATTATTAGAAATTGCTAACGGGAAACATATACATCAAGTTTACAAATTTATATATGACATACCTTGAAGGCCCACATAAATCCATTCAACGAGTACTTAGGCATTGTATTGGGATCCCTCCCCTCGGCAAAGTGCTTTACCCTACGCGTTACTGCTGCATCCTTTATATTCTTGTACAAGTCTGGCCATACATAGGACCCCCACGGATACAAATTCCAGGCATCTAAATCCTCGACTAACCTAAGTATCCATTCTTCGACTACTTTCCTAATCTCAGTCCCTTCTAACACCAACATCAACACACATATCAAACATACGCGAACAGCATCCTCGTCACTCAACTCAAAAAACTGTTTACTATTTATTATACTACGCAACATACCAACTTTTATTGATCTTGAATCTGCTGTCGAGGGGAACACTCGTCTCCTAAACATCATAGGTCCTTCTTGATAAAGATTTCTAAAATCCGTCCCAAACCTTAAACTAGTAACTAGACAAAATTCCTCTCTACCAAACTTAATCTCAACCTCACCTACCCGAGATAGATCACGTACACGATATCTCAAAGGAACAATGTTTGTCTCACCCTCATCACACGGCACTTGGTGGCATATAAAATAATGCACTAAGACAGCACTCTCTTGCATTTTTGGTATATCTAGCAACCAACCAAAGCATGTTTTCCTAAATAACTGTTCCCTTGGGGTGTTCCTGATAAGTTTTTTAATATCCCTAACTAACGACAACTTACTCCTACATGAAACTTCCGCCGGATAATCCTAAAATAACAAATACATATAAATATATATTACAACACATATACTTTACAAATAAATAAACAATACGTGTTTTATAGAAAAAAATTATTTTAGATTGCGAAATACCCGATAATCCGTCATATTCAACACCGCAGCCACCACCACCACCTGTCACCTTACCACCAACAGCAACAACACCACACAACGAGAGCAACCACACCGACAAAACAATGACAAACAACCACCACCACCACCTGTCACCTTACCACCAACAGCAACACCACCACACAACGAGAGCAACCACACCGACAAAACAACGACAAACAACCACCACCACCACCTGTCACCTTACCACCAACAGCAACACCACCACACAACGAGAGCAACCACACCGACAAAACAACGACAAACAACCACCACCACCACCTTTCACCTTACCACCAACAGCAACAACACCACACAACGAGAGCAACCACACCGCCAATGTACAACTTGTATTTTATGTAATGGAACTTTATATACTTTTGCAACTTGCAATTGATATGTTATCCTCTTCGAACAATGTTATAGTATCAGTTTTTTCTTTGCAAATGAAATTCATGCATGTGTCTCTTTATCTTGTATTATGTAATGGAAGCTTAGTATGTAATGGAAGCTTATTACGCAGGATCTTCGAACAATGTAATATGTAATGAAGCTTAGTATGAGTTTTTTCTTTGCAAATGAAATTCATGCAAATGAAACTCTTCTCTGCATGTGTTCTCTTTATCTTGTACGAGTATATGAATTTGTCGGATTTAGCATGCATGGGTCTCTTCACATCCCTTCAAACGTTCCTTCCCGAGGTTTGTTTTTTTCACATTTTGCGTAAAATTAACACATCTTGCGTATGAATATGCGCGGGATGTTATTATATGCATACTTTTGCATCTTGCGTAATTTTGCACATCTTGCGTATGAATATGCGCGGGATGTTTTAAATGTTTTTTTTTTTTTTTTTTTCGACGGCAAGGATCAAAGCACGTCATCTTGCGTATCTTGCGTAAAGATGAACGCAAGATGTATGGGCATTTCGGATAACTTGATAAAGTTTGGTCAAATTGAGACATTTAAGAGTGTACAGGTCCAACCTAGTAATTTTCTAACACACCTTCTTTTTATAGCATGATTTCAAAACTTGTCACATTAAATGTATTGTAACCTTAAAACTTGTAACGATCATATTAATGATTAAGTACCTTTTAACATATTGTAGTTTAAAAAAGCTTGTAACAATCTTGTAATGCAAAAACTGAAATTGCATCAGTCATTGCAATATTGCAGACATCAAGTTAATCTAACTTAAATTACCATCATTCGTAAAGTTATGGTCACAAAATACGCTACACCGAAAAGCATATGCTCGTCGAAAAATTTAGTTACAAGGTACCTGCCGCCGCACTGCGCGGGTACCCTGCTAGTATATGTATAAATACATATTTTTTCCTTCTTTTTCACCCTCTTTTTGTTTTACGGAACTCGAAAAATGTTTTTTAACTTTATGATTTCAACATATATATAACAAGTTACATGTACACACTTGTATCGACTTAACATTTTCAACTAAATTTCACATTGTTGAAAAGTTTTGCGAGTTTCTTTTGCAAAATAAATGCAGTGTTTTTATATTTAAATTACAAAATTTGGCGATTTATATCACACTTTGCAAAACCAAAAAAACAAACAAAGTTATTTAATTCACATTAAGACTCCTCAACTATCTATTGGCCTTAAGTTATGGTAGTCAGATTCAGACTCAATCAATGTTGCAAAAAAAATGGCTACAAAGCCGATTAATCACCGCCTAGGCGTTGTTGGGCCACCAACCTTTTCGATTTGTGTAAATCGATCAATCGTGGTTAACGGCGGTCAACGACTGTCAACGGTAGTCAAACTTGCCGCGGAAACTTGCAAACCTTGCCAGAAATATCAAAAACTCACTGTAAACTAGTTTTAATCACTTATAGTCGCTGTTTATATTTATTACAAGATGTTTTTAAGGAAAATCTTGTCGAGAATACCCAAAACACGTCGGAAATACCCAAAACTTGCCAGAAATGCCAATTTGTTTAATCCCGCCTAGACCGATTACAAGCTACAAGGGGGTCGACCACCCCACTACCGATTCACGATTTTTGCAACCTTGGATGCAATACTAGTTAATGAAACAAACAACACCTTATTCTATTGTGAGACTTTGAAAATATCTTACCACTAGGCTACTTTGAAGATAGTTAATCCTTGTGATTATCGGTGAGAGATCAGGTGTACGGATGGTATGCATTAGTTAGGTTTGATGGCGATGCACTTACAAAAACCTTGATCTTTTTGGTGTTGGTTAGAAGTCGCTTATAATCCTATTAAAATCATCACGTGTTATCGTCACTTTTATGGTTATATATTGGTTTTTTATATTAACTTTTTGTACTTCATGTATTATATTTGTGATTTTAGGTCCTATTGATGCATTTGAGAAAATTATGGAAGAAAAATTGAGGAAACGATTCGAAATGAAGTAAAAGATATCAAATGATGATTAAGGCGAAATGGATTGGGAAAATCAAGTTCATATGTACGTCCTATATGAAGGAATACTTATGAAGTGATGAATTAACAGTTATAAGCTGATAAAGGATGAATCGTAAAAGAATCAAACGAGGCACGAATAATGAATTTATGTTTAATGTGTCATATGATAAAGTTGATGTAGTATTTTGGCCATAACTTCTTTATACGAACTTGTTGGTCCACACGGTTTGAGCAAATGACGATATCTTCCTACTAATAATAAGTACAATAAAAACATCACCCAAAACCATAATAACACAATTTGTACTTTTCAACGTGTATAAATCTTTATTAGAAATGAATCAAAAGATTTATAGTTGAATAGCTCTCGGTAAAACTATTCCGATTGAGCGACAAATGAAACACTCCTTTGGGATGACTAGAGGCAGCTAGTTTTGCTTTCTTCGTTCCTAGGAGAGGGGATCCTATCAGCCGTAATGCTAAGTATTACTTTATGTGTTTGTTTATAATCCTACTTATCCCGGTTACAAAGGTTCGTTTAAATAGGCAAAGGAATATTGTGGATGCACATGGGTATAGTAGTTCGCCGACCTTGGAGTAGATAGCACGTGCCTAGTATACTAGATGGAGCGTGCGTTAGGTTTTCCAATGCTTTTGTACCCAAAATCTTACTTTATTGTCCTTTGATAAGACCTTACGTTTATCTTCCCAACAAGTTTCCCGCCCATTTATCAGATACTAAGTCCCTTATAGAGATAAGTGTTCAAGGTCACTGAGACATTTGTCAGTTCTCAGTCCCTCTGGTGTTTCCTGTAGTTCCTTATACTTTACTCCCTGACACGGCATCATTTTGTAAAGTGTTTCTTCACATTTTCTTTGAATTCCCTCAAGCATGGCTGGTGATTAAGCTTTATACAACTCTCACCGATTTCTTATATCAGTGACTTTACATCCACTAATGATCATTAGTGAGGTACCTATCACTCACAACCATCAGGGTGTACTCTCTTATAACCATTGATGACATCAAATAACAACATATTATTAGCATCATTTATCCTATGTATATTGCTCATTTTGTACTGTTTTATGTGAGATCTTGTACTTAATCATTTACTTTTGTAAATCTCGGTAATATTGGAGAAATTGGAGAAAGTTATGGAAAAAGACGTGTTTTGGAGCAAAAACGAATATATTGAAGAAAGCCTACTGATCAGACACTCAATACGGCGTATCAATGCTAATTAGATACGCCGTATCTATATATTTAGAAGATTTCAAGACCTTGCCTTACTTTGATGAATACGGCGCATCCATCTTTGAGAATACGCCGTATATGAAACTTGGTTGATTGGAAGAACACATTATATTTGAAGAATATGCCATACACGAGTCTTAGCCGAAGAATCAAGAGAAGAAACGAAGCCAAAAGAAGAAATCAAGATTACATTGTTGATATAAATAATGCCTAAAGACATTATTAATACTTCTTGATATCTCTATGTTTTGATAATCACAAAATGTAAACTCATTAAACATAAACTTATTAAATAAACAAGTATTTAGTTGTAAATATTCACTTCTACAACTCAATCACTTAAAGTATGAATAAACAAATGCTTAATGCATTATATGATCAAAGGAACATTTTATTAATCACTTGATTTTTTATAAAATGACACATACATTTTATATATTTTAGAAAATCATTTTTGGTATTAAATAAAAATGTTTAATCCATTATAAATTTATGAATTCAAATTTTCAACCAAAAATGGCAAAAATATTCCAGAAAAACCTTCCCCACAAAAAGACAAAATTGGGCAATGGATATAAGGGGCGGCCCCCTTAATTACCTAGGCGGCCCCCTTAATAATTAAGGGGACCGCCCCGCTCCTCCTGCTGTCAATTTTTGCCTATAAATACTGGACTAATCCTGGACTTTTTCCTCACCTTTTGCACCCCAAACCTTCTGTTCTAAATCTCTTCTCATCTTTCTAAATCCTTTGATCATATATTCTTAAGCATTGGTTTCTAAGTGATCCAAGCTTCTATCATCCAAGTGCAAAAGAAGAATACTCCTTCAACAACTAGAGAAGAAGTATTATAGTTTAATTCATATTATTGTGTAGTTGTGTAAAGTATTTGATAAGGTGTTGTGTAGTTGTAATTAGTAGATCAAAGTGTAAGTAAGTAGTGGTGTTGTAAAGAAGTAGTGTAAAAGTTGTGAAGTCGTCGTTGTGAAGCCATCGTGTAGAAGTTGTGAAGCCGTCGTGAAGAAGTTGTGAATAAGTCGTGAAGAAGTCGTGTAGAAGTTGTGAGATTGGTTCTAGCTACGATTAGGACCCGACATCTAGCTTTGTGTCGTTAAACCGGTGTAAGCGAAAGTTGTGTAAGGTTTTCTCCGCCATAAGGGAGTTTGTTGACATAGTGAAGAGAACTCTCGAGTAGGTGACTCGAGGAGTGGAGTAGGGCAAGGAAGGTGTCCTTGTAGCCGAACCACTATAAATCCTTGTGTTGTGGTTTGATCTTTCCATCTCTATCTTTCATTTCATTTCATTTACTTTACTTGCATTGTTTATTTACATTTACTTATATTTGTTCATATTGTTCAAGAGTTGAATTCACATAAGATCGAATCAAAGTTTTAAAAAGTAAACAAAGGTTTTCACAATAAAATTAAAAAGATGTAAAACTATTCAACCCCTCCCCCCCCCCTTCTAGTTTTCCACAATTGGTATCAAGAGCCACGTCAAACAAGATTTTTAAAATAAATTGTATTTTAAAACTTGAAACGATCTATGGAATCCGAAAAATATTTAGAAGGGCAATCTATGCAAAGACCACCACTATTTGAAAGTGATGGATTTCTTTATTGGAAAAATCGATTCGAAACTTATGTGAAATCAAAAGATCTAGATCTTTGGCATGTTATTACTAATGGTGATTTTTTACCTATTCAAAATAATCCAGAAAAAAAAATGATGAAATAGTACCTTTTGAAAAACAAAATGATGATTTAAAAAGAAAACTTGCTAAAAATAATGAAGCAAAAATGGTTATTTATAATGCGCTACCACATAAAGAATACGAAAGAATCTTTATGTGTGAAACCGCAAAAGAAATTTGGAACTCTTTACTAATAACTCACCAAGGTAATAGTCAAGTCAAAGATAATAAAATAGATCTTCTTGTTCAACAATATGAACAATTTACGATTCTGGAAGAGGAATCAATTGATAATGCTTTTGCGAGGTTTAACACTATCATCACAAGTTTAAAAGCACTTGATGAGAGTTTTTCTAGTAAGAATTTTGTCAGGAAATTTCTTAGGGCTCTTCATCCAAAATGGCGGGCTAAAGTTACGGCGATTGAAGAATCGAAGAACTTGTCAACTCTTCAACTTGACGAGTTGATCGGCAACTTGAAAGTCTACGAAGCAATAATAAAGAAAGATTCCGAGATGGTCAAAGGAAAAAGAGAGCAAAGCAAGTCAATTGCATTGAAAGCTAGGAAGGAATCTAGTGACGAGGATAGCTCAACCTCCGAAAGTGATGACGAAGAATATGCCATGGCCGTAAGAGACTTCAAGAAATTCTTCAAAAGACGAGGAAGATTCGTTAGACAACCACATGACGAAAGAAAGGCATTCCAAAGAAATAAAGATGACAAAACTAGCAAGAGCGAGAGGAAGTGCTTTAAATGTGGTGATCCAAATCATCTCATCGGAAGATGTCCAATGATGTCAAAGGAGCAAAATCAAAAGGCGTTCGTTGGAGGAGCATGGAGTGATAGTGATGAAGATGAGAAAGAAACCACAAAGGAGGAGAAGTGTCTTATGGCTAAGACATCAAGTGAGGTACATTCCGAAACCGAATACTTTAGTGATGAAAATTTATCATTAGACGAAAAAGACTTAGATAGTGAATATAATAGATTATGCAAATTAGGTCAAAAAGTAATGACTAAAAACAAATCACTAAAACACATAAATAACCAATTAGAAAACGAAATACTTGAATTAAAAATTAAACTACACAACTTAGAAAAAGGCAAAGAAGTTTTTGCAGAATGTAAAACATGTCAAGAGACTAAAAATGAAAACGAAAAACTTAAGGAAGAAATTTGCAAACTTGACAAATTCGAAAATAGTAGTAATTCACTTAGGAAAATAATAAGTGTTCAAAGAGTATCAGGAGATAAAACCGGCTTAGGATTTAATTCAGCTGAGGCCTCAACTAGTGAAACTAAAAATGTAAAGTTTGAATGTGAATCTAGTAAGCAAAAATCTTTAGAGTCAAAACCTAAATACATACTTATGAAAGATAGAAAAATACCCATTGCTAGTAATGATGAAGTAAAAAATTTCTACAAACCATCTTTAAAAACCAAAGAAGAATCCTCTAAACCGAAATTAAGATAAAAAAACACCTCCCCTAAGAAGACCAAATAATCCTCACCCTCGGCCTAAAACTCCTTAACCTAGAAGAAACCAAAATAGACAAAACCTCCATAATAATAATAGTTACCCAATGTGGAATTATTCAAATCCACCAAGCTTCAATCCTTGGGGAATACTTCCACCATATATGCATCCTAGTCAATTGCAAACCATGTTTGGTTCAAACAACTATGGACCAATTAGACAATGGGGACCAAGTGGCTAAATTGTCAACTCATCGAGAAATTTGGTATCTCATCTATGATTGGCCTCTATAAGTCAATCTAAACACTTTGAAGTGCTTGAAGACTATTTATTGAAGACTAAAAGGTACGCCTCTCTTTCATGCTCACTACTATGCTATATGCTTAGATTGATGAACTAGCTAATTGCATGCCCCCGTTAGTTTAAAATGCTTAGTTTAGTTATTACTTATGTGATTGTTAGTGTGTAATCCTTTTATACCTATATATATATATATATATATATATATATATATATATATATATAATATATATATATATATATATATATATATATATATATATATATATATATATACGTAAGAAGTAGTCTATATATATATATATATATATATATATATATATATATATATCCTCTCATAACCTAGATACGTCATTTGTTGACTATCTAGAACTAAAAGAAATTGTTCGTTCTCGAACCTTTTCTTCCCCCTTGGCTCTCTTGAACTTTAACGTTCAACATGAAAATCTTCTATGTCCACTATCACAAAACTCATGGTGATGAAGAGAAGTGAGTTGAGTGGATCAACATAGAAGTAGAATTTGAACCTTCGCGCAAAGAAAACTATGGATGAAACAAACTCCCATCGCCGTTAGCATTCATCTCCGTCTTTACCTCATCATCTCTCGACACCATTCAACATCCCACTTTAACACATAATATATATATATATATATATACACACACATTCCCTCTCATTCCTCAAACTCTTTGTCGACTTGACATCTTGATCATTTTATCCAAAATTCTCAAGATATTTTTTTTAACGAAATGTTAATAAAATATGTCAAGTATTCCCTCCTCGTGCCAATACAACCCAACGTATTTTTGATATATGATAAATCTATCTACATACATATAAATATTTTACTGTCAGAAACAAAATCGAAAAATTCCAAGTTTTTGGTAGGCGGCCCCCTTAATGTTTAAGGGGACCGGCTTGTTATCGAGGGCGGCCCCCTTAATGTTTAAGGGGACCGGCCATCTGATGCTGCAAAAACGAATTTCCTCCTTAAAAATTTTGCCAAACACTCCATTTCTCAAACACTCTTTTCCCTCTACCTGCTGTGAACGAAGAACACCACCCCAAAACCACCAAAATCAATTGTTAAATCACCAATTCGGGCTTAATTCGCAAAGGGCAAACACTTACAACACGATTAGCAACATATATTGTGAAAATGCCTAAAGTCACGGTTGATGATGTTTCCAAAACCAAACAATACATTCCAAAAGTCTCCGCTACTCCCGGCATATCTCCCGTCATTGCATGTTTCTATCGTACCATTGAAAATAGAAACATTCATGAGGGAAGAGTTGTCGATCCATCCTTCTATCAATCCGACAATATCGAACGAATGTTCACCAATGTTCGTCTCGATTGTCTTTTCAAAATCAATGAACCCATCATTCCTCGTTTTGTTCTTGACTTCTATAGCCAAGTTACGGTGCAAACCGATGACTATGGTTATATCCTTATCTCTTTCATGATCCAAAACGAATTCATCACTCTCACTCTTGCTCAGTTTGGTCAAATCCTCAAAATCCCCCACAATGGTCAAGCCGTCTTTTCAAATGAATGGGATCTTTCTTCTCTTGAACAACTCCTGACGACATTCGTCGACTTCTTGAGCTAGAACGTGGTACGACTAGCAGAAGAATCAAGTCGAAAAATGTCGACATTCATGCAAACCAAATCCTCCTCAAAGAGTTAAGCCCCGACATGAAGCATTGGGAAGAACTCATTCGCGAGAATGCGTTTGGTACCGGTGGTCACCGTGATCATCTCACGGCGAGCATCGCTCACATGTTGTATTGTGTTGTTGCGGAAGAACAATACAATTTGGCTTATCTCTTTGTTCATCGTATCATCTCCGCCAAAAACACTCCAAATGCCAATCTTCCCTATGGTATGTTCCTCACTCGACTTTATCATCATGTCATGGAACATTACCCACATCTTGAGAGTGATATCTATGAGTTCGTTCAACCGGTCTTGCGTCCTCTTGTTCGTATCCAACCTCGTCGATCTCGAAGTGACAAGGGCAAATCTCGTATCTCTATATCACTCGCACCTCGTGGTTCTACATCTCATCGGGAAGATGATGATGAGGAGGAAGGCACATCACGTGTTAGTACCCCATCACCCACGACCTTCGTTGATAATCTTTCGGAACTTGATTATACCGACTATCAAGTTCCTTCTCCTTCCCAACAAACCGATCAACTCCTCTTTGAACGACAAACCTCATTGCTCAACACTACTCAACAAATGCATCAGGAGGTTCGAGGTGTATTCAAGTCAATAGGAAAAGCCTTCAGGAAGATACTTGGGAAGAAGAAATAGATATGTTTGGTGTGAGTTTAGTTGAACATTGATGTTATTAGACAATTATGTGTGGTGGTATTGATCCGATATATTCGGATATACTTGACATTTATTTTGTTATTTTCTTATATCTTGGATTGTGTTAGGAGTTTAACTATTATCATGTTAGGACCTTACTACTAGTTTCTTTAATATGATATGCTTATGATATGCTTATAATATGTGTATGATAGTTTACATGTTTGCATGATTACTTAATATGTTTTTGTTACTATTTGATCATTCCTAGTATATATGTTCCAAATAGAGCTTGCTGCAAATACACCTTAAAAATTGACCCTTTTCTGGAAATTTTTCATTTTTGGTCGCCTGGGAAACACCAGATGGGCGGCCACTAAAATTTTTTTAAGTTGTTTGTTTATCAATCTATAATAATACATAACTAAAAGTTTTATAAAAAATCTCGTACGTGCACAAATATTATAACTATTACATTCATAAAAAAGATTATTGACACTAAGACACATGTTTGACTTTCTCAATAGCATACAGATATCTGAATTACCTCATCATGAGTTGTACATTGAACAACGAATACTATAAGCCCAACCCATTGAACAAATGAACCCATCTTCGAACCACTAGGGTTTAGGATAAAAAGATAAGGATAGTAATTTTTTCTTCAGACGATTAATTTGGTACAAGTGCGATCATTGGTTTAAAGAGATAAGGATGTCAGGAAATTCCTCCAACAACTTTCTTGATTTAGTCAGATATCCGCCGCGAATAATTGCGGTAATTTCTCAAACTGTATTAGTGATAAATAGATGTACTTTTTTTTTTCAAAGTCAATTTTCCAAAAGCTTAAGATGTTGATTCTTTTAAAATACTCTATGATCAGTACTAATTAATTTTATCCTGCAGGCTACAAAGGATACTTATGCATATCCTCACAGTTATGAGGAATTGTATCTCCCAGACCATATTATTCGAATTCTAACGGACGAGTTTAAACTTCGTGCACCAGATCGGCTGCAGGCACTTGCTCTACCAATGATTACAGGAAAGCCCCGTCGACACCTGATGGCAAAAGCCTTTTCAGGGTCAGGCGTACGACTTCGTTTTGTGCTTGCTATGTTGGAAAGGTTGGATTTTGGATTAGGGTACATTCCACAAGTCCTTGTGGTTTGTCCTAGTCTTGATGTTGTGTATAAGGTATTTTTATGCTATGTAGAAGCTTGTAAAGTTTGAGAGCTTTAAGCTAGTTATAGAATTTGAATATTTATTTGTCGTGTGTTTTTTTCCGTTACGTCTTTTTTTCCGTAAGTTGTTTTCGTATTATTTTTTGCTATGTATTGTATTTTTTTAATGAATGAAATTTCGTTTGTTTGGAAAAATGGAAAAGAAACTAAAATTGGGGTGGGTGGAGCCCACATGGTAATGCTGAAGTTAGTTATAATAAAGAGGTTTTTTGTAGGTTAGAGTGTTGAAATGCGGTGCCATTTGGTGGTGCCCAAATGGCTAAAAAAACTTAGCCAACATACCTTATGCTTTAAGAATGAAAGAAGAAGAGAAGATGTTGATGCTTTTAAACTTGCTAACTGTATGGCCTTAGATCTAACCTTATCACACTATATAATAAGCTCGTATGGATTGGTGACTTGAGATAAATAGGCGTATGAAACTAGAGACAGAGTAGAAACATGATGCGTGGTTTTGCGACCTTACAACAGGTTTTACCTCTCGAGGGATCTCAAGAGGCTTGCAATCCCCACCAGGCAGTGTACCTGACCGATGTAGTATAGTGTAGTGGCAAGTACCGGGGGATTGATCGTTCTCTAGGGGAATAGTGTCGTTAGGATTGAAAAACTACTCTAATAGGTCTAAGGGTGAGGGAAGATTCTTTTTGTATTTTATATTTTTATGAAAGCAAGTAAAATCTCGGGTTTGAAGGAGTGGGAGGAATTAGTTGCTAGTCAACTAACCCAAATAACTACAATTGCAAATAAAATAAAATGACTGAAAATAAAAAGGTTGTGGAACTTATATGGAGAGAAATGTGTTTACTTAGATTTCCTTACTCCCTAACTATCTTTTACCGGTTGATTAGTGTGTATTAATTGCGTGGATGACGAGTGTATTCCTTAATACCAATCGTGGGGTGGCGTACGTACTTCCCCAACTCTACAAGCTCCTACTTCACTCCTATGTCGAGCCGGCTAAGAAGCTCCTAACATGGGATCACTAGAATTCGCTCATGCATTAAATACAACCATAAAAACCTTAGTACGCATTGGTTCATATTTCTTAAGACGTTCAAGCAAGTTACCGTATAGGAGGTTAGCCAGTTTTCTTAAGCCTAACATCGATAAACAATCATCCAATACAATTAATAACACACCAACAACCAATAATCAATAGTTAGGTTTCATTAGATCTAAGCAAACACAAGATAAATCTAGCCTAGCATGTTAAATAAAAGACAAGAACAAGATATAATCAAACAACACATAGACATATTGAATGATTAATTGATTACTTATCTTCAATTGAACATGGGAGATCCAAGGGTATAAAACCCTTAAAAATGGCAGAAAAATCGTCTTAGGGTTTCTCCTCACAAAGTTGCACACTAATGACTAAAAATTATGAAAGTATATATAGGAAAACAGATCTGACGGCGTCACGTTATAGAGTGTGACGCCGTCACCTCGCCGCGGTTAGGGTTTCTTGATGGCCTTCTTGACGCCGTCCCCTTTTAATCCTCCAAAATCCTCTCTGGCGCGTCAAGGGTTGACGGCGTCACACTGGGGCTTGACGCCGTCACAGGTACTATTCCAGCAGATTTAGAGACTTTGTCGTTTTCTTCACTTTTATGCTCCAAAAACGTCCAAAATGCTGCCTTTTCCAGATTTCTTCTCCAAAGTACCTAAAATGACAAAAGGAACGATTTAGGGCAATATTTGATCAAATAAATACGATTTAGGGCTTAAATGACCCCCTAAAAGCGGTACACTTTTCGCTTCATCAAATACCCTTATACTTGAGATTTGCTTGTCCTCAAGCAAATGCGCTTTTATTCTAATCAAAATACAAGTTAGGGGTCATTTAATGCTAATATAAAAGTAATTACAACAAATAGTCGTTCCACTTTAATCATAATAAGCACGGAGATTACAAACTAGCACCTCACAAGTAGTGTTTAGATACTCACATCTCTCAGGTGTCATAAAAGTATATCTCACAAATGAAAATGAATAATATCTCTCACTACCTGTCATAGCAAATAGATTACCATAGGCTTGGGAAAGGATCAAAAACCTCCTCCACTAGGCGTAAGCACCTAAGATAAACTATCAAAGAGGGCTTTTAAACGGGTTATAACGTTAGGTGTAGGGATATGATAAACACGGTTTTGTTGGATAAAGGATATTTTACTGGTGGCGAGTTAAAGATCTTGATTAATTACATGTACAATATGGCGTTGCTAAGCCAAGACTAGACTCGACTTAAGCTAATGAAAGAAATAACAAAAAGATAAAATAAACATAAAATGAAACGGGATGGTAGTCCGTATGTTTTTTTCTACTTTTTTGCATACACTCTTGCCCTACCATCCAAAATAATACATCATAGGGGCCTCGGTTCTCCCCTTACACTTGAACTTTTACATAACTTTACAATTACTATTCTATCGACTCGAATTAAGATAATCGAAACACTTGGAGTACTTTTAAAATATTTAGCACATATGGGGGTAATAATGTTGTTCTTCCCCATTACTCCATTACACTAGTACTTTACCCATGAGTCCCAATCGTCCCAAAACAATATGTACAAGGATATGACTCGACTTAGCAACCATGTAATCAATTAGATAATTAACTTGGGGTTTAAACAAATGTTGTCACAATAATGCACTAAAAATGAGTGCATACAAGGTAGGCTAAGGCGATTTGGGTGTACATTTAAGTGGGGTGTAAACAAATTCTTACTTTAAGTAAAATGCTTAAAGTTAGAAACGAAAAGATAGGCTCTGAGGGGTGTACTAGGGGTATCGTGTACTAAAAATGAGTACAACGCAAAGGGTGTGGGAGAATTACTTGACCAATGTAGCCAATGTAATTATAACAAAAACACAGGTGTAAAACAATGGGTTAATCCTAATGCCTCTTATCATGTAGTAAATCTAACTACACGAATGTAGTCTCACTTGTGGCCTCGGAATGGTCCTAACGCAAGTTCTAGAATCTAAGTGCTACCGGTACACACATCATAGCATAAATGCTTTTCCTACCAATTCTAGGGGCGAACCTCACATATTTGGGGGTGGAAATTTTTTTTAGTGGTACGGTTTTGTGCTAGTCATATAACTCCTATCCGTGAGACGCTCATTAAGACCAAAGTTTCACTCCTATATGTTGTAAAAAAATTTAAATTTGGCACTAAAATTGCCTTAACAGGTATTTCTCTCAGTTTTATTACACATCTACCATTAAACAAACGAAAAATCAAGCGTAATAGCATTCTCTAAAGTATCGTACTTTACCTCCCCTTACACTTAAGATGAACATTGTCCCCAATGTTCAAATAACAAGATGTAAAAGTAAATAAGGTAAAAGAATGAAATCAAATACTCCCCTGATTCGCTCGGTGGATAAAGGGGTAACATGGTTAGATCTTCTTCCAAGGTAATGTTGAAGCTTCAAGATTAAAGCAGCGCCAAAAGCTTGATTCCACATACATCTCCTTGTCCAAAATAACCTGTTAATCATGAGAAAACAAACACGAAAACCTGCATAACATCGGCGGGATAAATCTGTATAAGGATATAATGCTTATGGAATGATTATTTTGCAGATTCCTGGAGTTTATAAGTTAGAGATTTAATAAAGCATTTTATGATTCCGGAAGAAAAACAAAACTTTCAAAAATTTCAGAAAATTAAAACCTGACGCCGTCAGAAATGATCTGACAGAATTCTCATGTTAAGTTTCCGAAAAATTTCTGGAAAAACCTATACCTTACTTCCTGGAATTCCTGCAAAATATCATTATGACTCGATACAAGCATTTGACTCAAACAATTACTAATATGTACGTTAATTTAATATTGTTATGATTCATGTTCATTTGTTCTAATAAACCGATTTGGATTTCCCTTACACTTATCTTTTTGCAAAATACCTTTATATGTAGTTAAGACGAAGTTAAAAACAAGATAAAGCATTTTCACAATTTAGTTTCGAACATGAATCAATAATAATAAAAATTAAACATACATACGGAAGCAAATAAAATCAAACAAACAAATAAATAAACACACAAAGCAAATAAAGCTTATAAAGTAAAAAATCATGACAAGATAAATCCTACATGCACAGAAGAAAACCGAGTGTCACAAGTGTAAAAAGGCCAACAGAGGCCTAATCCAAAACTACCACAGACCAAATTGTTTCGAAACATACAACCATAAATTGAATTGTCTAAACATCGTAACATCAAATCAAATGATTATTGGGGTGGGGGACCATGGCGGTAGTCGTAGTTTGGAGGGAGGTGCCCATAGTACCCATACGGTGGGTAGTCCTGCTCACGTCCAGGGAAAGGGTCAATCTGCATGTGTGGGTCCAACTGATCACGCGTAGATAAATGTTGCATCTGTCGAATAGTGTGATCATACATCCAGTCGAACCTCTCATCAACCCGGGTTCTCCAGGTGTCAACCTGACCCATCCAGGCCCCCTGATAGGCCTGCCAATCCCCCTGTCCATGTGCCGGTAGTAATCTGCCGTGCCGGCCTCATAACCTCCATGCTGCGGCTGCTGCTCCTCTTCCTCATCATCCCCACCACTAATATTCACAGCTTCGTCATGATCAAACCAAACAAAGGTCCCATCATCCATCTCCATAACAACCTCCATCTGCCTCAAGGATCTAACCTTTACTTTCCTGCATGCATTACCACCGCTCAAGTACCTCATGATCTCGGGCCTGAGGACCCCATAGGATCGGGCCAGCCGAGTGACAAACATCCCACCATAAATTCTATCCCCTTCTTTTTCCCCAACTCCACTATTCAGAAAGCTAGCTACCCAAAATGGGATGTTGCAGTAAACCTCATCTGAGTAGATGGTGTATAAATAGAAGAGGTCTGCGGCAGTGACGCGGTGATGAGAGCTGTGGCATCCTGATAGGCTGTAGGTGAGACATCTGTGGGTTAACCTAACCCTAGGATCCCTGATTTGGGATGCTACAGTAGTCGAGGTGTACACACCATTTCCAATAGTCGGCCAGAACATAGAACATCTAAAATCATTCCTCATTGTCTCACCCTGCAGCAACCTAGTCAAAAATCCTGCTTGAGTGGTTTCATGCTGACTGTACAACCCTAGTCTCCAACCAAACTCTGTAACTGAGCATGTCCTAAGCTCGCCCCCCAGTCTAAAATAGATTGTGGTTCTGGCCACATCGGTCCTAGCTTCGGCCATGTCAAAGTGAAGAGTAGCAAAGAATTCACGTACTAATTCGTCATACACTGGTTCTTGAATCCTAAAAAGGTTTTCCCACTGAGGGCCGGTGAATTCATCAGTTTGAAAGCTTTGGAGAAAGGTTGGCTCAAGACCTTCGTTTCTCAAAAAGTCCCAATCTACCACAGCCCCACTTTCAACTTTGTGTAGTAGCAATTGGGCATATTTGGATGTGGCAGCATCGTTATCGAAGATCCCCCAACTAAGAACCGTATCGCCATAATTTTCTTGTTGGGACCTAGAGGAACTCCCTCTGCTAGGTCGTTGACGCTTATGCATTTCCTGAAAAGAAAACAAGAAGGAACGAAGAAGATCAAAATGTGAACCAAAGAGTTGGTTGAACATCAGACACATCTGACGCCGTCATCCTTTAGAGGTGACGCCGTCAGGTTCGACCTCATTCGAATTCAAGATTACGAGGGAAAAATCAATATTCAAACTTCAGGTTCATAAACCAAACGCCCTTTTTTACAGCAAAAATGGATGATTGGTCCATAGGTTGTGGTTCAAATTCGTTGCCACCCAATTAGTGAATAGACCCATTTGATTGCCAATCATTTAATGCTTTAATCAATGCTAAATAACACTAATTTAAAGGGCATTATGAGTTCTAGGCATGAATCAATCCTAGGGTTTCATGAGTCGGGGGTTTTCGAAATTGAAGAATCCTATGAGTAATTGAAGCGAAAAGGATGAATAAAAATTACTTACCACGTGGAGATTGGTGACGAAAGTTGGTGAATTGGACCTTGGAGATTCGTAGGTGGGGTTGGAGTGGGTATGATTTGTGGGGTTTGTGATGAAAGTGATGGAAATGAGGTTTTTATTGCTGTGCCGACGGGGTGACGGCGTCACGTTCAAAGTCTGACGCCGTCAGACCCGTGTGTTTTACAACTTTGTGCCAGTTTTACAATTGAGCCCCTGTACTATTAAGAGTAGCTTATAAGGATCAACACGATAGTTAGTCTCATTTAATAAGTTCCTCCTGGGTCAAATGTTTTGTTACTGTCACGGAATGTGGTATTCTTTTGGATAGGGTCGGTTAATGTCCCATTAAAGTTCCAATCTCCATCAGGGTAGGTATTGAGTGAGCGAGGGGAACTTTCCCACGGGATTTTCGACATGAGGGTGTGCTTTAACTGAGTTCTTCTCACACCTGGCTTAAAGCCAAAAGATCGTTTCCTAGCTTCATGAAAGTTAGGGAGCGTGACAACCATGCTTCCCACGAAAATGCTATGATCTTGAGAATTCTTTTTCTCGTGAGGGGATCCAAAGGGATAAGAGAGTTTTAAAGGTGAAGGCTCGGGGAGAGGGGTTTTATCATCCCATTCGTTGTATGGTTCATTAGGGACCGGGAGTTCAAAGATCTTCTCGATCTTTTTGTGTGAAGCTTCTTCCCTAATTTTCTCCTTTATTCTCGAGATAAACTTTTCTGCCAGTTCCATGAAAACATTTTGGGTGTTTTTCAAGTGAGTCTGTAATTGTTGGATTTGCCTCTCTTGGTTTTTCATGAAAGTTAGCATTATCCCTTCGAACTCATCTTGTCGCGAGAGGTGAGGAAACGTATGTTTACCAATCGTGTTTACACACTCATTGGTATCTTCCTCAACCCGAGGTATCTCGGCTTTCATAAGTTTCTCAATCTGCCTTTTTATGTTTTCAAACAACTGTTCTTGGGTTGCACTCATGCAATTTAAAATCCCTTCTTCCGAGAACGTAGAGTCCTTCCATTCTTCATCATCGTACTGTGCTAAGTCCTCAATGACTTCCCAGCACTTATCGACACTGAGCCTGCTCAGCCTTCCATTGGCAGCGTAATCTATGGTTCTTCTAGTTTGATGGTTTACGCCATCATAAAATCGTTGGATTTGTAGCCAAGGATCCATGCCATGGTGAGGGACTTTTTGGAGTAAGTCCTTGAATCGAGTCCATGCCTCGTAGAGGGTTTCGCCTTGACGTTGTTGGAACATCAAGATATCATTCCTTAGCTTGGTAGTTCTTCCTGGTGGGAAAAACTGAGCAAGGAAACGAGTGGTGAGATCATCCCAAGAGGTGATGGATCCTGCGGGTAGACGCTCTAGCCATTGACTAGCTTGGTCCCGCAGAGAGAATTGAAAGAGACGCAGTCGGGTCGTCTCTCGAGTGGCAACATCAAGGTCTATAGAATCAACGATTTTGAGAAAGTCCTTGAGATGTTGATTAGGATCTTCGGAACGAAGTCCATGGAATGCGCATCCGCTTTGCACCAACCGGATGGTGTCGGATCGCAAGGGAGTGACATTGGCTCCTTGAGTGAGCTCAATGGTGTTTCGATAGCCATGGTGGCTAGGACGGGAGTAGTCTCCTAAGGTACGGGCTCTAGGAGGTGGGTGTTGTTGTGGTGGTGGGTTGTTGGGATCGAGGATATTACCACCTTCCATGATGTCGGATGGTAATGGTTACGAACAAAGAAACGAAGAAAAAAGATAGACTAAAGAAAACCTAGAAAAATAAAATAAAAATCTCACTAGAAAGGAATCTAGTGAGTAGACCTAATAAAATAAAAATTCAACCTAAACAATAACTATTCCCCGGCAGCGGCGCCAAAAACTTGATGCGTGGTTTTGCGACCTTACAACAGGTTTTACCTCTCGAGGGATCTCAAGAGGCTTGCAATCCCCACCAGGCAGTGTACCTGACCGATGTAGTATAGTGTAGTGGCAAGTACCGGGGGATTGATCGTTCTCTAGGGGAATAGTGTCGTTAGGATTGAAAAACTACTCTAATAGGTCTAAGGGTGAGGGAAGATTCTTTTTGTATTTTTATATTTTTATGAAAGCAAGTAAAATCTCGGGTTTGAAGGAGTGGGCGGAATTAGTTGCTAGTCAACTAACCCAAATAACTACAATTGCAAATAAAATAAAATGACTGAAAATAAAAAGGTTGTGGAACTTATATCGAGAGAAATGTGTTTACTTAGATTTCCTTACTCCCTAACTATCTTTTACCGGTTGATTAGTGTGTATTAATTGCGTGGATGACGGGTGTATTCCTTAATACCAATCGTGGGGTGGCGTACGTACTTCCCCAACTCTACAAGCTCCTACTTCACTCCTATGTCGAGCCGGCTAAGAAGCTCCTAACATGGGATCACTAGAATTCGCTCATGCATTAAATACAACCATAAAAACCTTAGTACGCATTGGTTCATGTTTCTTAAGACGTTCAAGCAAGTTACCGTATAGGAGGTTAGCCAGTTTTCTTAAGCCTAACATCGATAAACAATCATCCAATACAATTAATAACACACCAACAACCGATAATCAATAGTTAGGTTTCATTAGATCTAAGCAAACACAAGATAAATCTAGCCTAGCATGTTAAATAAAAGACAAGAACAAGATATAATCAAACAACACATAGACATATTGAATGATTAATTGATTACTTATCTTCAATTGAACATGGGAGATCCAAGGGTATAAAACCCTTAAAAATGGCAGAAAAATCGTCTTAGGGTTTCTCCTCACAAAGTTGCACACTAATGACTAAAAATTATGAAAGTATATATAGGAAAACAGATCTGACGGCGTCACGTTATAGAGTGTGACGCCGTCACCTCGCCACAGTTAGGGTTTCTTGATGGCCTTCTTGACGCCGTCCCCTTTTAATCCTCCAAAATCCTCTCTGGCGCGTCAAGGGTTGACGGCGTCACACTGGGGCTTGACGCCGTCACAGGTACTATTCCAGCAGATTTAGAGACTTTGTCGTTTTCTTCACTTTTATGCTCCAAAAACGTCCAAAATGCTGCCTTTTCCAGATTTCTTCTGCAAAGTACCTAAAATGACAAAAGGAACGATTTAGGGCAATATTTGATCAAATAAATATGATTTAGGGCTTAAATGACCCCCTAAAAGCGGTACACTTTTCGCTTCATCAAAACAGAAAGCTTTATTCCATATGAGAAACACACACTTACACACTCAAGACGTTATAGAAAATGTATGGATTGGGCTTGATTGGATTGGATTACAATATAACTTAGTAGACTAACTTATCATAACTACTAACCTATTAGCTTAGCCCAATCCACGAGCCCATTGACTAATCTATGACATTTTCTATAATGTCTTACAAAGTTCCTATGCCTAGAATGACCGCCACTTTTCATTAATGCTAACAATCTCCCCCTAAGGGGTGGTCATTCAAAAGATGCTCCACGTGATTAGGTCTTCTGCCTTCTTTGTCTTGAACTTTGTGGGTCTTCGTAGAATAGATTTTAGTCTTTGTTCCTTCATGCTTTGTGATCTTTGAAGTAACGTCTTTTGGTCTTTCTTGCCTTTGATCAACATCTTCACAGGTTTGCAGTGTCGTCATTTCCAACATACTCATACTTCTAGGAACGACTTTGAACTTCATACTTATGTCTTCCTCAATTGATTCATGAACTTGTTCTTTACTTCTTGATTAGTTCTTTGACTTTGACGTAACTCATTGTCTTTAACTTGATATTTTGTCTTTGAACATTCTTTACTTGAGCTTGTTAAGGATGAACTTCATAAGTATGAGTATGTAGAGGTGAAGATGTTTGATATCTGAAATGATGGCGTACGGTCTTTCTCCAAGGGGACTTTTATCAGTACCTGTATAGATATTGTTAGTTGAAATCTCCAATCGATCATCGTGGACTTTTCTTAGAGTCTAGACCACTACGATTGTTTTACTGATGAATGTCTTGATTCCATTCACCTTGGTCGAGCACATCAGCCGTCCTAATCCCGTTAGGGATATTTATACATACTATGGATAAAATCCAAGTAAAGACCCACGTCTTAAGGACTCGATTCGTAAAAGGAATCTCCTTGGCGGGATTTCCAGTACTTACAGGTTCAGACTTCCAGAGAATTAACAGCATAGTGTGAAAACCCTCTCTAATCCTTACAAAGGCTGTTCCTGAATTGGATACCCTCAAGAAGGCTTACACCAGATATACCGAAGTATACCCACAATTCAGGTAAGCCGCTGAAGTATACCGAAGTATCACTCTACGACTGTAGACCGTTTGAAACATAGTAACCATCACGATAGATAAGGCAAGATCCGTAGATCTTATAAAGACTCTTATACACCTTGTGTCCTTTTTGGCGAACACAAGTGTATTATATTGGAAAGTGTATCCTAAGAGATCTTTTAATGAATCTCATGGCTCTAGACTCGATTACGTGCGTTTTGGTTTTAGTCGTCAGAGGCATGGAGCAGAGTGCCTCCTTTTCAATATCAACACATCTCGGAGTGAGAGGTCGATAGATTATGCAAGGTTCTCCGTGAGAAATGAAACAAATACCTTTTAAGAGATATCTGAGTGGCTAGGAGGGGTTGTGCAGCGCGTCACTGGGTCCATGACGTCTTGTCTTCAATACCGGTATCATCTTTGCGATAACCGATAGCAGATGTATTGACCCGGTTTCTGCCCTAAGTTTATTGGAGGGCTATTTCTTTTCACCCTTTTCACAAACTTTTCTTTTTAATTCTTCAACCCCTTCTTTCTCCTTTCATCACTTTACTCCTTTTTTCAATCATACCTAAGGACTTCTAATTCTAATATATTGGAATTGTCCTTAGGTAGATCCCTCCGGCTCTGGCGGATCATAGGACATAAACCTAACCATAATCACCTTATTACTCCATGATTATCCTAGGTTCATTGATCACATGCCATAAAACCTTTTGTGAAAATCTCTCAAAGTGTTTATGATTATAAAACACATTTTGTTAACACTTCGAGAGTTTTGCATTTTCTAAAATACTCCCCCTCACATGTGCTTATGTGTTTTTAAGATAATTTTGCACATGTTGGGTAGAGTTTGTACTTTTGAATTGATCGATTTTCAGTGAACATGACCGATTCGAGACACGCTTACATCACTAGTTAGACTAGCTTGAAATTATTACCCGTCCTGGTCAAGTTCAAAGAAAGTCTCTCGAGACAGTACATTCCACTTAGACAAGTCCTATTCGAGACACGCTTACATCACTAGTTAGACTAGCTTGAAATTATTACCCGTCCAGGACAAGTCGTTTCGATTACTAACATTTAAGCTTCGTCAATTCATTGGTTATATCTAAGTCGAGCTCTTTTGAGATTCAACCACGATCTTTAAACATTTTGATCACATTTTAATCACGTCTTCTCCCCCTCAAAAATAGCATATTCGTGATATTTTTTATATCAACCGATTAATAGAAAATCTTTTGGAGAGATAGACGGATTTGTTTTGCATGAAATCAGAACATTTTGGTTTTTATACTCCCCCTTAATGAAAGCATATTTTCAAACATATAGTTTAAAATTCTTGAATAAGGGTTTGTAGGGAGTTCTCTTTTTGAAGTACGAGTTATGTACTAAAAATGTACATAAGTCTTTTTGTAGAAACGAGTTTTTGTTTGAAATCTTTTCGTTTATTTATACTCGAACTTTCTAAAAATGATTTCGTCTTTGAAAATACGAGTCCTGATCTGAAATAATCAGAAGTCATCATTTAAGTCCGGGTTTCGTACTGAAGTATACGAAAGCCATTGTGAAGAAATTTTGAGAAACGACATGTTTTAGAAAACATTTTAGTGAACTCTCGCTCAAGCATCTGTACATGTCCGTATCATTGTTGAATGACATTTCTAGATACGTACAGAATATCGATTATACGAGAGACATGTCGTGAGAAGAATATTTTTGGTTTTTTGATTTTATACTGTTTTTGTATTTTTGAAATTTTTTAATGTTTTTGGATTTTTGAAATTTATATTTTTGTATTTTGTTTTTGTTGGTTTTTCAAATTTTGTATTTGGTTTTTCAAAAATATTTACAGCGAAGCTTTTTGAAAGATATTTTCAAGAAGATTCGAGAAGACGTTCTAGCTCCTCAGGAGTTAGGCTTCATATGCCAATTCGTCGAACTAAATCGTCAAACCTATCTTTTGGAAGGGCTTTAGTAAATAGATCGGCGAGTTGGTAATCCGTCTTCACGAAAAATAATTCAATAGTACCCTCTTCTACGTGCTCTTTGATGAAGTGATAGCGGACTCTAATATGCTTGGTCTTCGAGTGTTGTACTGGATTGTACGAGATGGCTATGGCACTTTTCGAATCACAATACAGAGGTATTCTGTCGAAAGTAAAGCCATAATCTGTGAGTTGTGTCCTCATCCATAGAACTTGGGCACAACACGCAAATAGAGACACATACTCGGCTTCTGCAGTTGATAATGCAGTACAATCTTGCTTTCGTGATGACCAGCCTACTAGCTTTTCACCAAAAAATTGTGCTCCACCTGATGTACTTTTTGCTGTAACTTGACAACCTACATGGTCGGCATCTGAAAATGTTGTTAGTTTAAACTCGGAATCCGTCGGATACCAAAGTCCCATGTTAATGGTTCTTCGTAGGTACCGAAAGATCCGTTTAACCTCTTGGAGGTGAAGTTCGGTAGGCCTTGCCTGAAACTGTGCTAATAAGCAAACAACAAAATGAATGTCGGGTCGACTAGCAGTAAGGTACATAAGAGAACCAATCATACTCCGATATTTCTTCGGATCAATGGGTTTCCCAAATAAATGAGCACCAATTTATTGGTGTACCAACAGAGTCACAATTTTCCATACCATGTTTTTTCAAAATCTCAATTGTATATTTAGCTTGATTAATAAAAATACCACGAGGGGATTGGTGTATTTGTAAACCAAGAAAGAATTTAAGTTCCCCCATCATGGACATTTCAAATTTGCTTTTCATGAGATTTTCAAAATGTTTTGAATGATTCGAATTGGTGGACCCAAAGATAATGTCGTCCACGTAAATCTGAACAATCAAAATGTCATCTTTGTATTTTCTTGTAAACAAGGTAGGATCAACAGTTCCTTTGGTGAAATTGTTTTTGATCAGGAAAGATGATAGTTCGTCATACCAAGCTCTTGGAGCTTGTTTTAAACCATAAATGGCTTTCTTTAGCTTGTAGACGTATTCTGGATGCTCCTTGTCAATGAATCCTTCTGGTTGACTCACATACACTTCTTCTTTCAGAGTTCCATTCAAGAATGTCGTCTTGATGTCCATCTGATATACTGTGATGTTTTTGTGAGCTGCATAGGCTAAGAAAATCCGGACTGCTTCAAGTCTTGCTACTGGCGCGAATGATTCTTCGAAATCTATCCCTTCTTCCTGTCTGAATCCTTTTGCCACGAGACGAGCTTTGTTGTGAATTACAGTCATTTCTTCATCCTTTTTGTTCTTCCATAACCATTTGAGATCAATAACAAGTTTGTCAATTGGTCTTGGAACTAATTCCCAACTATCATGTAAACGGTATTGAAGAATTTCTTCCTGCATTGCTTCTATCCATGCGTTTTCTGCCATTGCTTCCCAAATGTTCTTTGGTTCTTTGAGGCTTATTGAGCAAATGCAAATACACATTTCGGGGTCTGTGGTAAGTTGTCTTCTCGTCTGAACTGGTCTTGAAGGTTCACCAATGTTAACCTGTGGAATCGTTTATAGCTCGAGGTTGTTTAAACCTCATATTATCTAGGAACATAATAATGAAAGCGGAATATTCAAATAAGAATTAACATTATTATGAACAAGGTTTTTCTTTATTATCACAATTAGCCTCAATATAATATGGTTACTCAACAGTAACAGGGATCAAAGATCCTTGAGACTAAACTAATCTAGGCGTTTACAATAACCACGCCTAGAACACACACGAACTCTTTTAGTCGACTACATCTTTTTTGTGTACACCAAAAACCTAATGACCCATGTCCTCTTTATATACTAGAGGATTAGGGTTTACAAGAAAGACAATTATAATACAATTAGGAAACTAAATATTCTAAGAATCTTCTAAAATCTTCCATCTTTTTGTAGTTTCCCTTCTTGTCACAT
The DNA here is from genome assembly GCA_021014915.2 of Artemisia tridentata subsp. tridentata. NCBI lineage: Eukaryota > Viridiplantae > Streptophyta > Magnoliopsida > Asterales > Asteraceae > Artemisia > Artemisia tridentata. The sequence goes on from CP139507.1 coordinate 66,245,521, forward strand.
TAAGTCCTTCATGTTTCATTCTTCTTGTTTTGTATCATCAAATCAATAAACCCAACAATCTTCCCCTATTTGATGATGACAAAACAAACACATTCTTGTATGAACTTCCATAGACGAAGTAGAGAAATTGAGATAATTAAATCTCACCATGAATGAAACAATCTTGTCTTCCCCTTAAGCCATGCCATGCCACCACAACATCTCTTCCCCTTTTTGTTATAATCAAATAGGGAACGTATGCAAATATGATCTTTACCACTACAAACCAATACCACACATCCAATTCATCCTTCTAATGTCTCAAATTACCCTCCATGAAGTTTTCCGCACTAAAAATGAACTTGAAACAGTAGAAATCTAAACCATCAGTAGTAATACTAATCAACAGTAGTAAGAATAAAAAACTTCCCCTCGAGTGGTGCATGAACATCAAATGATTAAACACATCATAAGAATAAGTTTCTCCTGAAACCAATGTGTTAATCATCTTCATGATTCTTCAAATCTGTAGGCTTTATATAATGTTGAAGAAAACTAATCATTACCAATTCGATGCTGAAGTAGAATAAACCAACCTTGTGTCTTTTATCTTGTACTAAAACTGACTTCGAACGTATACTTAACGTATAGGGAGATCACAATCTCTTGACAATAATTACTGAGCACAATAACGTAACTCCCTTCAAGTGTTTGTCAACTAGTAGTCACCTGAATGAACGAACAAGTTACCTCCTGTCAAAAGGTATGATAAAACACAACTTTAAAAAATTCCACTTCATCGTCAAATAAGCAATAACTAATCCACTTCGTCAATGAGAAAATAAATTCGAGCCATAATTCATTTAACGAACATAAACCAAAATCAAAAATCAAATCCAAAAATCTACTTCTGTGTGTGTCTTCCCCTGTGTGTGTGTGGGAACCATCATGTTCCAAATCGACTACGAATGTATATACTTCCCCTCACTTTTGTAACTTCATGCCAATAGTAGAACCTATTTATATGATAGAATATAGCATGCCATCACTTATTTGATAAAAACTTCTTGATCGACATCTCATGATAGACGATTCTAAATACAACATCCTTGTAGATACCCTCATCGTCCCATTATCTTGAATAAGAAAATAATAATGCATGCATAAGTCTTCATATCTCCTTATAATAAGTTGTGCACCATCCAATTATAAAAACATGATTGACATTTGAGCAGCATGTACACCAATGCATTAGTCTTTAAATATGCAAGAATGATCAAAATAAATATCTTCTATCACCATCCGTGTGGCTATAAAATAATCCAATTCCAGGCAGTATCATGCACCATGCAAAACAAATAAACATTGCGTATTCCATGTTATGCTTTGATGAAGCGAAAAGTGTACCGCTTTTAGGGGGTCATTTAAGCCCTAAATCGTATTTATTTGATCAAATATTGCCCTAAATGGTTCCTTTTGTCATTTTAGGTACTTTGGAGAAGAAATTTGGAAAAGGAAGCATTTTGGACGTTTTTGGAGCATAAAAGTGAAGAAAACGACAAAGTCTCAAAATCGGCTGAAAAGTACATTTGACGGCGTCAGGGATTGCCCTGGACGGCGTCATGGCTTGGCAAGAAAAAGGTGGATGTGAAAATTACTCATGATAAGCCAGAGAAATTTGCATGGGTATTCTGACGGCGTCACCCTTTGGAGTGATCAAGGTCGTCACGGTATAAGTTAAAGCGGGACGGCGTCACGCCTAATTCCGACGGCGTCAAGCCTTGATAAGCCAGAACGGATTTTGGAGAGCTAAAGAGGGACGGCGTCAAGAAGGCCATCCGGGAACCCTAAAAGCGGCGAGGTGACGGCGTCACACTCCATAACGTGACGTCGTCAGATCTGAAAGTCTATATATAGTTTTGCAATTTTTTGTCATTAGTGTGGAACTTATTGGGGAACTTTGTGTGTGAAAACCCTAAGACGATTTTAGCAGCTTTTACAAGGCTTTTTGCCTTGAGATCTTCCATGTTACATTGAAGATAAGTTATCAATTAATCATTCAATATGTCTATGTGTTGTTTGATTCTATCTTGTTCTTGTCTTTTGTTTAACATGCTAGGCTAGATTTATCTTGTGTTTGCTTAGATCTAATGAAACCTAGCTATTGATTATTGGTTATTAGTGTGTTATTAGTTGTATTGGATGATTGTTCATCTATGTTAGGCTTAAGAAAACTGGCTAACTTCCTATTCGGTAACTTGCTTGAACGTCTTAAGAAACATGAACCAATGCGTACTAAAGGTTTTTATGGTTGTATTTAATGCATGAGCGAATTCTAGTGGTCCCATGTTAGGAGCTTCCTAGCCGGCTCGACATAGGAGTGAAGTAGGAGTTCATAGAGTTGGGGAAGTACGTACGCCACCCCACGAATGGTATTAAGGAATACACCCGTCATCCACACAATTAATACACACTAATCAACCGGTAAAAGATAGTTAGGGAGTAAGGAAATCTAAGTAAACACATTTCTCTCCACATAAGTTTTACCACCTTTTCATTTTCTGTTATTTTATTTTATTTGCATTCGTAGTAACTTGGGTTAGTTGACTAACAACTAATTCCGCCCACTCTTTCAAACCCGAGATTTTACTTGCTTTCATAAAAAATATAAAAACATAAAAAGAATCTTCTCTCACCCTTAGACCTATTAGAGTAGTTTTTTCATACCTAACGAACACTATTCCCTGTGGAGAACGATCAATCCCCCATACTTACCACTACACTATACTACATCGGTCAGGTACACTGCCTGGTGGGGTTGTAAGCCTCTTGAGATCCCTTGAGAGGTAAAACCTGTTGTAAGGTTGCAAAACCACGCATCAAGTTTTTGGCGCCGCTGCCGGGGAATAGTTATTGTTTAGGTTGAATTTTTTATTTTATAGGTCTACTCACTAGATTCCTTTCTAGTGAGATTTTTATTTTATTTTTCTAGGTTTTCTTTAGTCTATCTTTTTTCTTCGTTTCTTTGTTCGTAACCATTACCATCCGACATCATGGAAGGTGGTAATATCCTCGATCCCAACAACCCACCACAACAACCACCACCTCCTAGAGCCCGTACTTTAGGAGAGTACTCTCGTCCTAGCCACCATGGCTATCGAAACACCATTGAGCTCACTCAAGGAGCCAATGTCACTCCCTTGCGATCCGACACCATCCGGTTGGTGCAAAGCGGATGCGCATTCCATGGACTTCGTTCTGAAGATCCTAATCAACATCTCAAGGACTTTCTCAAAATCGTTGATTCTATAGACCTTGATGTTGCCACTCGAGAGACGACCCGACTGCGTCTCTTTCAATTCTCTTTGCGGGACCAAGCTAGTCAATGGCTAGAGCGTCAACCCGCAGGATCCATCACCTCTTGGGATGATCTCACTACTCGTTTCCTTGCTCAGTTTTTCCCACCAGGAAGAACTACCAAGCTAAGGAATGATATCTTGATGTTCCAACAACGTCAAGGCGAAACCCTCTACGAGGCATGGACTCGATTCAAGGACTTACTCCAAAAAGTCCCTCACCATGGCATGGATCCTTGGCTACAAATCCAACGATTTTATGATGGCGTAAACCATCAAACTCGAAGAACCATAGATTACGCTGCCAATGGAAGGCTGAGCATGCTCAGTGTCGATAAGTGCTGGGAAGTCATTGAGGACTTAGCACAGTACGAAGAAGAAGAATGGAATGACTCTACGTTCTCGGAAGAAGGGATTTTAAATTGCATGAGTGCAACCCAAGAACAGCTGTTCGAAAACATAAAAAGGCAGGTTGAGAAATTAATGAAAGCCGAGACACCTACGGCTGATGAAAATCCCGATGAGTGTGTGAACACAATTGGTAAACATACGTTTCATCAATTCTCACGACAAGATGAATTTGAAGGGATAATGCTAACTTTCGTGAACAACCAAGGGAAACGGATCCTGAAATTAGAGACTCAATTGAAAAACACCCGAGATATGTTCATGGAGCTAGCAGAAAAATTTATCGCGAGAATAAAGGAGAAAATTAGGGATGAAGCTTCACACAAAAAGATCGAGAAGATCTTTGAACTCCCGGTCCCTCATGAACCATACAACGAATGGGATGATGAAACCCCTCTCCCCGAGCCTTCACCTTTAAAATCCTCTTGTCCAATTGGATCCCCTCGCGAGAAAGAGAATTCTCATGATCATAGCATTTTCGTGGGAAGCATGGTTGTCACGCTTCCTAACTTTCATGAAGCTAGGAAACGATCTTTTGGCTTTAAGCCAGGAGTGAGAAGAACTAAATTAAAGCACACCCTCAATTCGAACACCCCCTGGAAAAGTTCCTCCCACTCCCTGAATACCTGCCGTGATGGAAATTGGAACCTGAATGAGACGTCAACCGGCCCTTTTCAACATTTTACTACATCCCGTGACAGTAACAAAACATTTGACCCAGGAGGAACTTGTTAACGAGACTAGCTATCAGGATTATTGACCCTGACTAGCTTCTCCCTTAAAGTACAAGGGGCTCATTTGTAAACTGGCACAAAGTAGTAAAATACGCTAACCTGACGGCGTCAGGATTTGAACGTGACGCCGTCACCCCGTCTGCACAGCAATAATAACTTTATTTCCATCACTTTCATCACAAACCCCACAAACCATATCCACTCTAACCCCACCTCCGAATTTCCCAGGACAAATTCGCCAACTTCCGCTACCAATCTTCACGTGGTAAGTAATTTTTACTCATTCTTTTCGCTTCAATTACTCATAGGATTTGTAAATTTCGAAAATCCCCAACTCATGAAACCCTAGGATTGATTCATGCTTAGAACTCATAATGTCCTTTAATTAGTGTTAAGTAGCAATAATTAAAGCATTTGATGATTGGCAATCAATTGGGTCTATTCACTAATGGGGAGGCCACGAATTTGAACCATAACCTATGATCCAATCACCCATTTTGCTGTAAAAAGGGGCGTTTGGTTTATAAGCTTAAAGTTTGGATATTGATTTTTCCCTCGTAATTTCGGATTTAAATTTGGTCGAACCTGACGGCGTCACCTAGCAAAGGGTGACGGCGTCAGATCTGTCTGATGCTCCACCGAATCTTTAATTCACATATTAACACTTTTGTTCCTCCCTGCTTTGTTCCAGATAATGAGTAAGCGTCAAAGACCTAGCCGAGGGAGTTCTTCCAGATCTCAACAAGAGAACTTTGGGGACACGGTCCTCAGTTGGGGTGTCTTTGATGATGATGCCGCCACAACTAAATACACCCAACTGCTACAGCATAAAGTTGAAAATGGGGCTGTGGTAGATTGGAGCTTTCTGAGGAGGGAAGGTCTTGAGCAAACCTTTCTCCAAAGCTTTCAGACGGATGAGTTTACCGGCCCTCAGTGGGAACGCCTGTTTAGAATTCAGGAGCCGGTCTATGATGAATTGGTACGTGAATTCTTTGACACTTTTCACTTTGACATGGCTGAGGCAAGGACCGATGTGGGCAGTACCACAATCTACTTCAGGCTGGGGGGTGAGCTTAGGACATGCTCGGTTACTGAGTTTGGTTGGAGACTTGGGTTGTATAGTCAGCATGAAACCACTCAAGCAGGGTTCATGCCTATGTTGTTGCATGGGGAGTCGATGAGGAATGATTTTAGATGTTCCATGTTTTGGCCTACTATTGGGGATGGGGTGTACACCTCGACTACTGTGGCGTCTCAAATCAGGGAGCCTAGGATTAGGTTGACCCATAGGTGTCTCACCTACAGCTTGACAGGGCGCCACAGCTCTCATCACCGTGTCACCACTTCAGACCTCTTCTACTTGTACACCATTTACTCGAATGAGGTTTACTGCAACATCCCATTTTGGGTTGCTAGCTTTCTGCATGGTGGAGTTGGGGAAAGGGAAGGAGACAGGATTTATGGTGGGATGTTTATCACCCGGCTGGCCCGATCCTATGGAGTCCTCAGGCCCGAGGTCATGAGGTATTTGAGTAGTGGTGATGCATGCAGGACAGTGAAGGTTAGGTCCCTGAAGCAGATGGAGGTGGTTATGGAGATGCATGATGGGACCTTTATGTGGTATCATCCAGACGGTGGTGAGGATGCGGGTGATGAGGATGATGAGGAGGAGGAGCAGCAGCAGCATGGGGGTTATGAGGCTGGTACAGCAGATTACTACCGGCACATGAGCAGAGGGGATTGGCAGGCTCACCAGGGGGCATGGATGGGCCAGGTTGATACCTGGAGGACCCGGGTGGACGAGAGGTTCGACTGGATGTATGATCACACTGTTCGTCAGATGCAGCACTTATCTACGCGTGATCAGTTGGACCCACACCTGCAGATCGACCCTTTCCCGGGACGAGAGCAGGACTACCCACCATATGGGTACTACGGGCATCTCCCTCCTGACTATGACTATCGCCAAGGTCCCCCACCCCAGTGATGCTTTGATTTGATGTTTTGATATTTGAACAATTTAATTTATGGTTGTATGTTCTGAAACAATTTGGTCTGTAATAATTTAGGATAAGGCATTGTTGGCCTTTAAACATTTGTGACATTAATTTTCTTTATTGCATGCAAGCCTTATTTGATTGTTTATTTATTTATTTGTTTGTTTGATTTTATTTGTTTCAGTATGTATGTTTAATTTTATTATTATTGATTCATGTTCAAAAGTAAATTGTGAAAATGCTTTATTTTGTTTTTAACTTCGTCTTAACTACATATAAAGGTATTTTGCGAAAATTAAGTGTAAGGGAAATCTAAATCGGTTTATTTAGAACACAAATGAACATGAATCGTAATAATAATAAATGAACATACATATTAGTGTTTGTTTGAGTCAAATGCTTGTATCGAGTCATAATGATGTTTTGCAGGATTTCCAGGAAGTAAGGTATAGGTTTTTCCAAAAATTTTCCGGAAACGTAACATGAGAATTCTGTCAGATCATTTCTGACGGCGTCAGGATTTACAACCTGACGGCGTCAGGTTTAATTTTCTGAAAATTTTTGAAAGTTTTGTTTTCATAAAAAGTTTTTATTAAATCTATAACTTATAATCTCCAGGAATCTGAAAAATTATCATTCCACAAGCATTATATCCTTATATATAGAGTTTATCCCGCCGATGTTATGCAGGTTTTCGTGTTTGTTTTCTCAGGTTTAACAGGTTATTTTGGACAAGGAAATGTTTTGGATCAAGCTTTTGGCGATGCATTAGTCATGGAGCTTTTACATTCTCTTTGGAAGAAGATCTAACCGTGTTACTTCATTATCCACCGAGCGAATCAGGGGAGTATTTGATTTCATTCTTTTACTTTTTTCTTTTACATCTTGTTATTTGAACATTGGGGACAATGTTCATCTTAAGTGTAAGGGGGGGTAAAAGTACGATACTTCAGAGAATGCTTTTACGCTTGATTTTTGTTTGTTTAATAATAGATGTGTAATAAAACTGAGATAAATACCTGTTAGGGTAATTTTAGTGCCAAATTTAAATTTTTTTACAACATTTAGGAGTGAAACTTTAGTTCTAATGAGCGTCTCACGGATAGGAGTTATATGACTAGCACAAAAAACCGTACCACTAAAAAAAATTTCCACCCCCAAATATGTGAGGTTCGCCCCTAGAATTGGTAGGAAAAGCATTTTGCTATGATGTGTGTACCGGTAGCACTTAGATTCTAGAACTTGCGTTAGGACCATTCCAAGGCCACAAGTGAGACTACATTCGTGTAGTTAGATTTACTACATGATAAGAGGCATTAGGATTAACCCATTGTTTTACACCTGTGTTTTTGTTATAATTACGTTGGCTACATTGGTCAAGTAATTCTCCCAGACCCTTTGCGTTGTACTCATTTTTAGTACACGATACCCCTAGTACACCCCTCAGAGCCTATCTTTTCGTTTCGACCTTTAAGCATTTTACTTAAAGGAAGAATTTGTTACACCCCACTAAAATGTACACCCAAATCGCCTTAGCCTACCTTGTATGCACTTATCTTTAGTGCATTATTGTTACAACATTTGTTTAAACCCAAGTTAATTATCTAGTTGATTACATGGTTGCTAAGTCGAGTCATATCCTTGTACATATTGTTTTGGGACGATTGGGACTCATGGGTAAAGTACTAGTGTAATGGAGTAATGGGGAAGAACATCATTTATTACCCCCATATGTGCTAAATATTTTAAAAGTACTCCAAGTGTTTCGATTATCTTAATTCGAGTCATTAGAGTAGTTATTTGTAAAGTTATGTAAAAGTTCAAGTGTAAGGGGAATGCAACGCCCCTATGATGTATTATTTTGGATGGTAGGGCAAAAGTGTATGAAATACAAAAAAATGAGAAAAAGAAAAATAGAAAAAACATACGGACTACCATCCCGTTTCATTTTATGTTTATTTTATGTTTTTTTTTTTTATTTTTTTTTAGCTTAAGATCGAGTCGAGTCTTGGCTTAGCAACATTGTATAGTACATGTAATTGATCAAGATCTTTAACTCGCCACCAGTAAAATATCCTTTATCCAACAAAACCGTGTTTATCATATCCCTACACCTAACGTTATAACCCGTTTAAAAGCCCTCTTTGATAGTTTATCTTAGGTGCTTACGCCTAGTGGAGGAGGTTTTCGATCCTTTCCCAAGCCTATGGTAATCTATTTGCTATGACAGGTAGTGAGAGATGTTATCCGTTTTCATTTATGAGATTTATTTTGATGACACTTGAGAGATGTGAGTATCTAAACACTACTTGTGAGGTGCTAGCTTGTAATCTCCGTGCTTATTATGATTAAAGTGGAACGAATATTTGTTGTAATTACTTTTATGTTAGCATTAAATGACCCCTAACTTGTATTTTGATTAGAATAAAAGCGCATTTGCTTGAGGACAAGCAAATCTCAAGTGTAAGGGTATTTGATGAAGCGAAAAGTGTACCGCTTTTAGGGGGTCATTTAAGCCCTAAATCGTATTTATTTGATCAAATATTGCCCTAAATCGTTCCTTTTGTCATTTTAGGTACTTTGGAGAAGAAATCTGGAAAAGGAAGCATTTTGGACGTTTTTGGAGCATAAAAGTGAAGAAAAAGACAAAGTCTCAAAATCGGCTGAAAAGTACATTTGACGGCGTTAGGGATTGCCCTGGACGGCGTCATGGCTTGGCAAGAAAAAGGTGGATGTGAAAATTACTCATGATAAGCCAGAGAAATTTGCATGGGTATTCTGACGGCGTCACCCTTTGGAGTGATCAAGGTCGTCACGGTATAAGTTAAAGCGGGACGGCGTCACGCCTAATTCCGACGGCGTCAAGCCTTGATAAGCCAGAACGGATTTTGGAGAGCTAAAGAGGGACGGCGTCAAGAAGGCCATCCGGGAACCCTAAAAGCGGCGAGGTGACGGCGTCACACTCCATAACGTGACGCCGTCAGATCTGAAAGTCTATATATAGTTTTGCAATTTTTTGTCATTAGTGTGGAACTTATTGGGGAACTTTGTGTGTGAAAACCCTAATACGATTTTAGCAGCTTTTTCAAGGCTTTTTGCCTTGAGATCTTCCATGTTACATTGAAGATAAGTTATCAATTAATCATTCAATATGTCTATGTGTTGTTTGATTCTATCTTGTTCTTGTCTTTTGTTTAACATGCTAGGCTAGATTTATCTTGTGTTTGCTTAGATCTAATGAAACCTAGCTATTGATTATTGGTTATTAGTGTGTTATTAGTTGTATTGGATGATTGTTCATCTATGTTAGGCTTAAGAAAACTGGCTAACTTCCTATTCGGTAACTTGCTTGAACGTCTTAAGAAACATGAACCAATGCGTACTAAAGGTTTTTATGGTTGTATTTAATGCATGAGCGAATTCTAGTGATCCCATGTTAGGAGCTTCCTAGCCGGCTTGACATAGGAGTGAAGTAGGAGTTCATAGAGTTGGGGAAGTACGTACGCCACCCCACGAATGGTATTAAGGAATACACCCGTCATCCACGCAATTAATACACACTAATCAACCGGTAAAAGATAGTTAGGGAGTAAGGAAATCTAAGTAAACACATTTCTCTCCACATAAGTTTTACCACCTTTTCATTTTCTGTTATTTTATTTTATTTGCATTCGTAGTAACTTGGGTTAGTTGACTAGCAACTAATTCCGCCCACTCTTTCAAACCCGAGATTTTACTTGCTTTCATAAAAAATATAAAAACATAAAAAAAGAATCTTCTCTCACCCTTAGACCTATTAGAGTAGTTTTTCATACCTAACGAACACTATTCCCTGTGGAGAACGATCAATCCCCCGTACTTACCACTACACTATACTACATCGGTCAGGTACACTGCCTGATGGGGTTGTAAGCCTCTTGAGATCCCTTGAGAGGTAAAACCTGTTGTAAGGTTGCAAAACCACGCATCATCCATGTTATGCTTTCTTGCTTTCCACCGCCCCACTCAACGTTGACATTGCATGAAACCACATCGACCAGTATTATGATGAGATTACCATTCTCTTCATAAAATAAATCTTCCATCGAGCAGCACAAACATAGAACGAGCAGCATTAAACTTCCAAACAAGCAGCAGTATTAACGATCAGACTTTTAGCCACAGCAGTACTAATAACTTCGAACAGTACAAAAATATATGAAGCAACTTTAATGACTAACCAACAGTAGTAGCAAGTCATCGAGCAGTAGTAACTGTATATGACATTGAATTAACAAATATGATATGATCATCACCAACACAGTTTCAAGCAGTAACCTCAATTGTGAAGAGTATGGTTATTACCAAAAAGCAGTAAGCATGTCTCATTCAAATCACCACGCTCATCAGTAACAAGAATATTACAGCAATAACATTATGATATCAAACAACCAAAGACATGTATACCCCAAGAATCAATTAGACTAATTCCCTTCGAATCCAAACAGGTAAACCCATTTGAGACGACAATCAACCAGTGAGATTAGTATAAGATTAAAACTTCAATTGCCATAATTTCTCTACTATGCAAAACCCTAGGTCGAGTGTTGGGTTCATTATTCTTTTTGTGTTTCTTTTTCACAACTGACATCTTGCCCATGAGAAAAAACACCACTAATTCCAATCAATTACTCAACCTCTTACACATCAAATTGTTCATACCTACTAGGGTTCATCATTAAATAGTTTAACTCACCAAGACTAGTAGGTTAGACTCTTTCCAGTGAATCAGGACCAGAAACATTCAACTAGCAGATGTGATGGAGTAGGTTTTCTCCAAAATCATCAATTCTAGAAAGAAGCTAGGGTTTTGGTTCATGTACAAACTGATGAGATTGTTTAATATAAACATAATCACAATAAAGATTACCTTAATACATAATATAGTGATTGTCAATAGCAGCATCAGTCACGACAGAAGCAATTTAATACAAACCCTAAAAACTGATTTTCTGAAAAACCTTTTCTGGCGCAGACTTCGACGATTTATAACTTCCAATCCAGATATTAGATTAAAGATCCCTCCAGTGAAAAATTTCCTTGATGTATGAAGTATCTCTCGTAAAAGTTTCAGCACGATCCAACGGTTAACGAAAAAGTTATCGTCATTCAAAAACAGCTATGCAGAAAGTTACGAAAATAAACCAAAATCGATTTTTCTTCTTTCTTCTTCGACAAAACCTTGTACAATCCTAGATATCACGAGCTCCCAATCTATGATACCACCTGTAGAATCGTTCATAGCTCGAGGTTGTTTAGACCTCATATTATCTAGGAACATAATAATGAAAGCGGAATATTCAAATAAGAATTAACATTATTATGAACAAGGTTTTTCTTTATTATCACAATTAGCCTCAATATAATATGGTTACTCAACAGTAACAGGGATCAAAGATCCTTAAGACTAAACTAATCTAGGCGTTTACAAGAACCACGCCTAGAACACACATGAACTCTTTTAGTTGAGTACATCTTTTCTGTGTACACCAAAAACCTAATGACCCATATCCTCTTTATATACTAGAGGATTAGGGTTTACAAGAGAGACAATTATAATACAATTAGAAAACTAAATATTCTAAAATCTTCCATCTTTTTGTAGTTTCCCTTCTTGTCACATTAAGTCCTTCATGTTTCATTCTTCTTGTTTTGTATCATCAAATCAATAAACCCAACAACCAATAACTTGTTCAATTGGATGGTCTTTAGTCCACTAGAGTGTAGAAGGGTACCTCGGGTGCAGCGAAATGTTGTTGTGATGCATTTTTCGAAGTTCCACCATAGTATTAATCAAACATTAACTCGAAGAAATTTTAGAGTTCTTGTTCTGAAGATTTGTTAGTGGTTGTTGATTGAGCTCCTTGAGGTACGAGTCCTGAACTAATGTTTCCAGAAGTCTGCGGGTTTGGTGCGGGTCCTAATCTGTTTTGATTAGAAGCCATCGGATTAAGTGCAGGTTCTAGAGTGAGTCTCTCAGAAGCCATCGGATTAAGTGCGGGTTATAGAGTGAGTCTCTCAGAAGCCATTTGTGAAATTTCGTCAAACTTCACATTCATCGTCTACATTATCCTTTTTTTCCTTCTATTATACACCCTGAATGCCCTCGAGTTTTCTGAGTATCCAATGAAGATACCAATATCACCCTTAGCTTTCAGCTTCCCTAAATTGTCTCTGTCATTCGTTGGATAGCACAAAGTGCCAAACATATGAAGGTAAGAGATATCAGGTTTTCTGTTGTTCACTAGTTCATATGGAGTTTTATTGAATTTTGGATGGATTAGGGAACGGTTCTGAGTGAAACAAGCAGTGGAAACAGCATCAGCCCATAAGAATAACGGTGCACTAAAATAAATTAGCATTGTACGAGCAGCTTCTGTTAGTACAAGCAGTCTATTTTGTTTTGATTGATGACAAACATGTAACTTAATACATAACGTAAAATGTACAAGTTACTTGCAATCTTATTTTGTCTCAACAATACATTCAACACCTCTCAAGTTCTCGTATGGTACAACACAGGTTCGTACATGTTTGTTATGTGGCATTATGATCAAACACTTAACAAATCACTTGGAATGTTTAAAATACGGCTAGGTCATTAAGTATTTTAAAAAGACTAACCATTCTACTTAGAACCTTATTTCACATTTAGCATATACAAGTACTTTTACTTGTACATCATGTTTCCTAAGATTAATAGGATAAGTACACTTTAGGTGTCAAACTAACATGATACAAATTGGTAAACATATATTAGTTAAGCTAGTATATACATAGGACATACATTTATACATTTACATTATTTACATTTTAATTCTTAAAATGGAAATATGTTCATTGTGGAAAACTAGAAGATGGGTTGAATAGTTTTACGTCTTTTTTATTTTATTTTGAAAACTTTGTTTACTCTTAAAAACTTAGATTCGAATTTATGTGAACTCAACTCATGAACAATATGAACAAATATAAGTAAATCTAAATAAACAATGCAAGTAAAGTAATGAAATGAAATGAAATATAGAGATGGAAAGATCTAACCGCGAGACAAAAGATTTATAGTGGTTCGGCTACAAGGACACCTTCCTTGCCCTACTCCACTCCCCGATCACCTAACTCGAGAGTTTTCTTCACTATGTCAACAAGCTCCCTTATGGCGGAGAAAACCTTACACAACTTTTGCTTACACCGGTTTAACGACACAAAGCTAGATGTTGGGTTCTAATCGTAGCTAGAACCAATCTCACAACTTCTACACAACTTCTTCACAACTTATTCACAACGGCTTCACGACTTCTTCACAACTTCTTCACGACTTCTTCACAACATCTTCACAACTTATTCACAACAGCTTCACGACTTCTTCACAACTTCTTCACGACTTCTTCATAACTTCTTCACACCGGCTTCACAACTACTTCACAACCTAGCACTACTTATGTACTCTTCTACTTCTTTACACCTTCACTACTTACACACCTTAACTTCTTCACAACTTCACTACTTACACACTAATCTAGCCTAAGCAATTATGCTCACACCTATCTAACAAATATACACAACTTATACAAAAATGAATGAATGATTATACAAACAACTTAGGTAGCAAGATGATACTAAGTTGCAATACTTCTTCTCTAGTTGTTGAAGGAGTATTCTTCTTTTGCACTTGAATGGTAGAAGCTTGGATCACTTGGAAACCAATCCTTAAGAATATATGATCAAAGGATTTAGAAAGGATTTGGAAGGATAAGAAGAGATTTAGAACAGAAGGTTTGGGGTGCAAAAGGTGAGGAAAAAGTCCAGAGATGAACCAGTATTTATAGGCAAATCTGAGGAGCTAGAGGAGCGGGGCGGTCCCCTTAAATAGGTGGCCGGCCCCCTTAAAATTAAGGGGACCGCCTAGTAAAATTAAGGGGGCCGCCCATCTGAACGTTGCTCAGATTTGTCTTTTTGTGGGGAAGGTTTTTCTGAAACATTTTTGCCATTTTTGGTTGAAAATTTGAATTCATAAATTTATAATGGATTAAACATTTTTATTTAATACCAAAAATAATTTTCTAAAAGATATAAAATATTTGTGTCATTTTATAAAAAATCAAGTGATTAAGAAACTGTTCCTTTGATCATATAATGCATTAGGCATTTGTTTATTCATACCTTAAGTGATTGAGTTGTAGAAATGAATATTTACAACTAAATACTTGTTTATTTAATAAGTTTATGTTTAATGAGTTTACATTTTGTAATTATCAAAACATAGAGATATCAAGAAGTATTAATAATGTTTTTAGGCATTATTTATATCAACAATCTCCCCCTTTTGATGATTACAAAACTTAAACTCATTAAATCCAAAAATTTATTTTTGAACAAGTATTTAGTGAGTTTATATTCACTTCTCCCCCTTTTTGTAGAATCAAAAAGGTTATGCCGACAAGTTTTAGATATGAAATTTGTCGGGACGAGAACTCCCCCTTGATGTGTGCTCCCCCTCATTTGAGGGCATCAAAGAATCGAGATATGGAATACTTGCAAGAAAAATATTAGAAGCACAAGCATATATAGCAAAGTATGGAATATAAGAATAACAAACATGGCAAACAACAATTATGGCAAACAAATATTAAGAACACATAGCAAGACATTCATTAATTTAAAGGTCCTAAATTGCCAAAGAGAGCTTTCTGACTTGCTTGCGACACGAAAGCTTGGAAAATGAGAAACATAAGCATATGGTATGCTTAGATGGTTGATGGTAGAGTGTTTGGGATGGAATTGGTTGAGTGAGGGTAAGAATGTTGGATTAATAAAGGTATATTTTTGGAGTTGGAGAGTTTGGAGGTAGAGAGTTTGGAGCGGAGTGGGTTGATTGAGGGTTAGAGTGTTGTGCTAGTGGAGGTGTTGTGCTAGAGTTTGGAGTGGAGGTACGACAAGGACAATAGTTGACATGATTATCAACTTGATTCAAGTTGTGCGGTTAAGGTAAGCAATTTGAGTAGAGTGAGGATGGAGGATCGAGGTTGGCCCTTGTTGTGTTGTGCGAGGTGTATAGCAAGGAGATCACAAAGGTCATGGATTTGGTTTATATCTTCACGGAACCTTTCCTTTTCCGTGAGAATGTGGATTTGATCATTTGGTGGAAGTGGATGAAATTGAGGTGTGTGGTTTGAGGTAAAGTTGGATGTTTGACCAATATGATGAGGGTTTTGAAAGGTTTCATTGAGATTAGTTTGAGGTTGAGATGTGTAGTTTGGAACAAAGGTGGAGGTTGAGGTTATTTTGTGATGAAGGAGGGCTAGAAGGGAGTTGATCCAATCTTGCGTTGAGCAAGGTGTTAGGCAAGAAGAGCACAAAGCTCATGGGCTTCTTTAAGTTCTTCAATGAACTTCAAGTGTTTGGAAGAAGGTTATGATGGTGGAGTGTGGTTGTTATTTGGGATGGATGTTTGGATATGCAACATAGAAGAAGCATGTGAGTTGGTGGGAGATGGTGGTGATACTCTTGGTAGTGGAGACATTTGTGAGCTTGGGTAATCATGAGTGGATGAGGATGGAGATATGGAAGAAGATGATATTCCAAGAGTGGTGAGTGTTTTGGATGGTTCATTGGTATATTGAATAAGATGAGAGGTGTTGTGAATGGGATTGGGATTATTGTTTTGGGGTTGATCATGCTCTTTATATGAATCATATGAGTGAGATGAAGGTGTATTTTCGGGAGTAAAGATGGATGGTTGGTTATTATGATGAGGTTTGTGAAAGGGTTCATTGGAATGAGCTTGACGATTGGAGTATAATTGAGAACAAATGTGGGTGGAGGTGTTGGTTGTTTAGCCACATCATTTGTTGTGATGGACTTGTTTCGGGGGTTTGGTTTTCTTCTCCAAACGGGTTTTTCGGTTATCCTTGCTAACCTTGAGGATTTTGGCTTTGGTTTGATGGGAGATGGCATGATGAGATGATCGAAGATTATGGGGAATGGGAGTGATTATAGTGTAGGATTGATGGGATTAAGGAATGGATAAGATTTGTTGGATGGATTGGAAGTGAATTTTGGGAAGTGTAGGATGGAATGGGCTAAAAATTAGTAAAGGAGACAGCACTTTCGACCATCAGATGGCCAGTCCCCTTGATGAAGCGAAAAGTGTACCGCTTTTAGGGGGTCATTTAAGCCCTAAATCGTATTTATTTGATCAAATATTGCCCTAAATCGTTCCTTTTGTCATTTTAGGTACTTTTGAGGAGAAATCTGGAAAAGGAAGCATTTTGGACGTTTTTGGAGCATTAAAGTGAAGAAAACGACAAAGTCTCAAAATCGGCTGAAAATTACCTTTGACGGCGTCAGGATTATCCCCAGACGGCGTCATGGCTTGGCAAGAAAAAGGTGGATGTGAAAATTACTTATGATAAGCCAGAGAAATTTGCATGGGAATTCTGACGGCGTCACCCTTTGGAATGATCAAGGTCGTCACGGTATAAGTTAAAGCGGGACGGCGTCACGCCTAATTCCGACGGCGTCAAGCCTTAATAAGCCAGAACGGATTTTGGAGAGCTAAAGAGGGACGGCGTCAAGAAGGCCATCCGGGAACCCTAAAAGCGGCGAGGTGACGGCGTCACACTCCATAACGTGACGCCGTCAGACCTTAATCTCTATATATAGTTTTGCAATTTTTTGTCATTAGTGTGGAACTTATTGGGGAACTTTGTGTGTGAAAACCCTAAGACGATTTTAGCAGCTTTTTCAAGGCTTTTTGCCTTGAGATCTTCCATGTTACATTGAAGATAAGTTATCAATTAATCATTCAATATGTCTATGTGTTGTTTGATTCTATCTTGTTCTTGTCTTTTGTTTAACATGCTAGGCTAGATTTATCTTGTGTTTGCTTAGATCTAATGAAACCTAGCTATTGATTATTGGTTATTAGTGTGTTATTAGTTGTATTGGATGATTGTTTATCTATGTTAGGCTTAAGAAAACTGGCTAACTTCCTATTCGGTAACTTGCTTGAACGTCTTAAGAAACATGAACCAATGCGTACTAAAGGTTTTTATGGTTGTATTTAATGCACAAGCGAATTCTAGTGATCCCATGTTAGGAGCTTCCTAGCCGGCTCGACATAGGAGTGAAGTAGGAGCTTGTAGAGTTGGGGAAGTACGTACGCCACCCCACGATTGGTATTAAGGAATACACCCGTCATCCACGCAATTAATACACACTAATCAACCGGTAAAAGATAGTTAGGGAGTAAGGAAATCTAAGTAAACACATTTCTCTCCACATAAGTTTTACCACTTTTTCATTTTCAGTTATTTTATTTTATTTGCATTCGTAGTTATTTGGGTTAGTTGACTAGCAACTAATTCCGCCCACTCTTTCAAACCCGAGATTTTACTTGCTTTCATAAAAAATATAAAAACATAAAAAAAGAATCTTCTCTCACCCTTAGACCTATTAGAGTAGTTTTTCATACCTAACGAACACTATTCCCTGTGGAGAACGATCAATCCCCCGTACTTACCACTACACTATACTACATCGGTCAGGTACACTGTCTGGTAGGGTTGTAAGCCTCTTGAGATCCCTTGAGAGGTAAAACCTGTTGTAAGGTTGCAAAACCACGCATCACCCCTTAAATAGGGGCCGGTCCCCTTAAACATTAAGGGGGCCGCCTTATGATTTAAGGGGGCCGCCCATCTGTAGGTTCCCAGATTACTGGAAATGGGTTTTTGGCACAAAATTGTAGAAAGGGTTGTGTTTTTTGGTTTAGTTTCAAGCAAGTCCAACTCTTTGAGGGAATTAAGCATGGAATAGATATCTATGCAAAACATGTTAATTAAAGAGATTAAGCAAACAAGTAATTTCATCTAGCATGTAAACATACTCATCAAGCAAGTAATTTATATGGACTAGGAAACAATAAACTACACCAAGTATTTTCTAAATTATATGTAAGTGGGAAGATTAATGAACTATTTGAGGGATCCTAATGTGTGCCTATGTGCAATAAATGGGAACTTAAGATAGCATGGACTTCTAGACTTGTTACAAACAAAATCTTAATAGACAAACCATGGTCCGCTTGATTTGACTTAGTTCACTTATAAATGTCATGTACATAAGTATAGATGACAAATATGAGATCACCATGCATGATTTAAAGAAATGTTTTTAGCTTTATTCAACAATGTTTGAAAGTGGGTTTTTATGTAGATGTGAAAGTTATTTGAATAAAATAGATTGGGTTTTATTTCAAAAAAAATGTGTTTATGAAAAATGGGTAAAAAGAAATTCCCAATCTTTGACTTTGATCAAAATAGAATTATGGACATAGATAAAGAAGAAAAATGAGATAGTAAAACATGTTAATAGAAAAGTGAAATAGTCATTTAAAAAATCATTTTTCCAAAATGTGAAGTTTTTGTATATTTTTAAAGATACTATATTTTTGACAACAAATACAATTAATCCTAGATTTTTTTATTTTATTTTTTTTAAATGGTTGTTAAAGATCTCATGCTCAAGGGAATTGGTTAAGGCTATTGTCACATGCTACCATTTTCTACATATCCTATTGATGCGCGTGATGTGTCGTTGCGGTTTAGCAGTATTAATGCCTACTCAAGTTTTAAATTTATATTTAGCCGACTTATCAATAACACACACACTTAACGAGCAGTGTACCCGGTCAGTATGAATATAATGGTAAGCAGAGTGTCGATCACTAAGAGTGGAACGTATTATCTAGTTATTCTAATCAGTATTTTAATATCCTAAGTTAGTTATACAACCTAATCTAACGCAAGGGGGTTCAGCCTGAGAGACTGGCACAGTTTGGTTATAATTAAATAGAAAACTAAACTAATGAGCACGAATCAGCGATTAGCACACACGTACACAGATAGATACTCGAGACAATAAGAAGACCTGTCCTGATAATTAAATAGCTTGTCACTTGTTTTATTGCTAGTTTTATATGAAGTGTATATAATTAAACCTTTCTCGTTGGCTCTAATCTTATCGGCGAGTAAACCCTTAATGATTACTTATGTCTATCCTACTTTTCTAGAGACGCTAGAATAAATAGGCGAGGAAGGGGCATGGCGACCCAAGCAAGACTCAGCTAGACACAGAGGTTATCAATGCACTAATAAAAGTCACCAAAGACATCAACATATAAACTTTAATTAATGGGAAAGCAATATTAAGGGGAGTGCATGATCTTCCGTAGTCACATGACACAAGCCCATCAATCCTGATGAATTAAAGCGTACTAATACAATAAAACAAAACTACTTAATGAATTGAATACATGCAGGACCTTCTTACAGCTCTTGTATCTTTGTTTGAGGTGTGTCTTGTGCTGCTTGGTCGTCTGAATTCGGCTCTAGGGTTATACAAAAGGTCTAAAAAAGTCTCTTTAAATTCGTCTGACCTTGGGGTATTTATAGTTTCTGTCTGAGGGATCGATGCGGCGCATTGAGTTGATAGATGCGGCGCATTGACTTAACTTCGCGTGGGGTCCAAGATTAATATATTCTGGAATATTCGTACACCGTCTTCAGATGCGGCGTAACTTGATCTTTGTATGCGGCGCATGTACTTTAGCTGTCTTGGATTGTAACTGGTGAAATCTTGATAGTGATACGCCGTATGTTAGAAGTATATTGCGGCGTATCTGGAGTAGAACGAGCTTGATCTTCTTCTTTGACCAAAGTTTCATATGTGGCGCATGACAGAATTGCATGCGGCGCATTCTTCAAAGTCAGGCAATGGTCTTCGAATTCATCTAAGTATGATATTGCGTCGTATCTGTTGAGTGAGATACGGCGCATCTTCTGGATTTCAGTAGACTTTTGACATCTCGCTTGTTTTGCTCCATAATTAGTCCAAAATCGCCAAGTTTCACATAATGCTTGTTTTTACCTGAGAATTACTAAAGTAAACATTAATGTATCGATTCTCATATATAATATAATAAAACAAGTCAAATAAATAGGATAAATGATGATAATAAAATGTACTTATTTGAGTTCATCAAATATCCCCCCACTTGAACTTTACTTGTCCCCAAGTAAACCTTAGAATTAATCATATGAAAATGTATCCTAAAAGATATTAGGATTTATTTTTATATTTAAGCACGTATTCGTTTTGTCATAATCACACAACCAAACACTTAACGAAGTAGAAACCAAAATAATTTTTAATGTAAAACAATTCTAAATCGTTTAGTTGCTTAGTCGTGACGAATATTCTATCATAGGCTTGGCAAGTATACGCATCTCCCCCACTAAAGCCAAGGAGTAACAAGTCTAAAGCGGTAAAAAGGGTTTGTTGGTTAAGGGTTGATCATCCTTTTTAATCTCTATCGATCTCATATTCCAGAAAAGGCGACAAAATCACAAATACATGATCGAATCCACGACCACGATACTTGCAATTGCTCAAATCCTTAACTCGAATAGGCTAAAGATAGGACCAAGTAATCTTCACCAATAATATTATATCAAAAAGGGCGACAAAATCATAAATACATAGCCGAATCCACGACTACGATACTTAAGATTGCTCAAATCCCTAATCTCAATAAATCAAAGGTTTGGATGAAGAATGATATAGGGTATGGATAATATTTGGGATACAAATTGGTGTAAAATGAAAAATAAACAAAACAGATAAATTAAAATCCTAAGTGTGGTTAATCACTTTCCCAACCATCCCATGAATAAGACTTATATCATTGAATAACTCACGCTTTAATACTTGAAACACACGCTTTAGGTAGACACGAATTATACTCAACAAAATCTCAATCAAAGAATAACCTTAGTTGGCGTTCCCATAACGGCCAACTCCCATTCAATCCATAAATATAATATACAACAACAAATAGTGGTGATATCTCCCACTTAATACAAAACTTTACATAAGTTGGTTAAAACAAACTTCCAACTTTTTTTTTTTTTTTTTTTTTTTTTTTTTTTTTTTTTTTTTTTTTTTTAACATCAACATATATGTGTAAAATTTCACAACTTTTCTATCACTATTTTTCCGGATAATTTTTCCATACTCTTCATACTTTCAGAAATAACTGTAATAGTGAAAGTAGCAAACACACGAAAAATAAACTAAAAGTTATACAATATTTACTTTCATACCAATTGCATTGTGTAATTTCCCGACCTAACCAAAGATAATGAATTACGCACGCGAACACAGGTAATGTAAGGAAACACACTTTGCCTAAAGCAATTAACCACGGATTTTAATCTACAGGGTAGGCTAAGGTGTAAGGGTGTATCGAACCATTATAACAAAGGTGTAAGAAACGAAAGGAATGGCTCTGAGAGTTTTTCTAGGGGTATCTTACTCTAAAAGTGAGAGTAAACAAAGGGTTTATACGGGGGTTAACTAACCAGTGTAGTTAGTTAATATCACATAACATATAAAGGCTATTTGGGTGTAATCCTAGAAATTTACCAATTTAGACAAGTCACTCCAATTATATAGATAATACTCATTATGGTGGTCTCGAATAGTATACAAGCCAAGTTCTAAAGTTTACAAGTCACAGGCACACTAAAGTTTTAATATTTTTGAAAGAATAGAGTTATGTGTGCGGTTATGTAATTTAAACTTTAAACAAAAACATGCTAAAAAAATATATATTTTGATATATTAAGCGCATTTTAAGCATATTTTGAAAAAGTTTAGGACAAGTAAGTGTTCTAATTCTCCATCCCCCCACTTAAGTTAAACAACGTCCTCGTTGTTTGTGTCAAAGGTTAAAAACTGGAAAATAAAAGAATTAGAACAGAAAAACTCCCCTGAGATTTGCTCGGTATGATCCTCCATTATTCGTATAAGAGCAAAAATCAACTTTCTTGTGGATGATAACGTTTAAGCTTCATAAATGATGTATCCACAAAAATGCAGGAATCTATAATACCATTTAGACTTTAACACACCTGAGTTAAGAAGGTTCAAACTTGCATAATACATTAGTAGTTAGTAAAAATAAAACCTAAAAAATAAAACTGTAAATCATCAGGTCAGTCGTTACGCCGTATCTTATGGAAGAAGATACGCCGTATCGAGCCTGGAATACATACGAATCAGAATAAAAGATGCGTCGCATCCTTAACCAGGGATGCGCCGCGTTAAATATACTGTCAGAGAGTTTTAAAGTCAAAAATAAAAATGCAGAAAATGAAATAAGATATGACCAGTGCAGGTGACGCGTCGCACCTTATGATTGAGATGCGCCGCATCCTCTACAGGTCTGACAGACTCGACACAGAACAGAAAAGTAAATTTTTTTCCTTCGGGTTGTCTCCCGGTCATCACTTGTCTTTATTCCAGAGTCTTCAAGTTAGACTCACGTTCAGCTCCTTATTTTGTTCTTGTTACGTGCCATCCTTCTTCTTTCATCCGAAAGATGTTACCGTATAGCTCCGCAACATTTTCTTCCGTTCGACTTAATCTAATATATTCTTTGGTCTTCGTCGCAACATATTCCTCATATGGTCCCAAAGAGTATTTGATGATTTCAATTTTTTCAGAAATTATCATAGGTGGGTTATTATAAGTGATCCCAAGTAGTCGACATTTTCTCTCAATGAATTCTTCTTCGTCTTTATCAAAAAACTTGAAATAAGGATCCTTATTCAAATAGTCATCAAGTTCATCAATTAATTTTCCTCGTGACTCATCGTTATTATCATAGGGATAATAATTAACCAAGTTAATGGATTGATAATAATCTTGAGTCTCGTCCCACTTTCTTTTCAATTCCTATTGTAAGCGTCGATTAAGCCTTGTGTAATCATCACATTTTCTATGCACCCATTCCCAGAAAGTAGTACTCGATGCTCCCTTTAGTTCTTTTAAGTATTTGATTCTACCTTTTTCTTGCAAAGCCTTTGCTTTACGTGGGTAGTCTTCAACTTTTTCATACCAATCATAGTCTTCAAAGTATACATCATTTCCAACTCATTTCATTCCAATTATACTTCCCCCATTGCAGGTTCCATCATTCTTCCAATCACAGGTTGGCCATTCACTACTTCCATCCTTGAAACGGAAAGGTTTACAAGTGTGATTAATATGCCCAAATTCCCATGGTTTATCCCAAACCCATAGTATCTGGTCATTCCATTCGTAGTACCAGGTGTTTTTGAACTCATCATAAGTTTTGAATCCTGGTAGATCTCCAGTTAGCACATCAGCGTCGATTTGAAGAAGGTAATTAAATTCTTTGAATTGTTTGCACAAGGGTGTCTCATAATTGAACACATCAATGTCTGTGCTGAATAATTCTTCAATGCCTTCCTCGATCGTTGAATCGTCCTGTGATGATCCATTGTTGCTCTCTACTTCCTCATCTTCCTCTCTCATCCAATATACCCATAACACATCTTTAGTAGCTCGGTCCATGATCTTATGGTTATTGAATTTACTAGCTAACCAATCTGAAAAATCAACATTGTTAGGATCGTAGTTAACGTCAAAGCTATTATTACCAATCATTTTCCTCCTTATCTCCATGAACTCATTAAATTGATCTTTAAAACTTCGTGTCAACCATGAGGTCACAATCCGTTTGACTTCATTCGTAGGAGCAAATTTGGGATCACCGTATTTAAGTTCAAGCCATTCTTCTAAAGAGATATCCATCAACCTTACCAACTTTTTATGAAACAGTATCTCCGATTCAGCATAAATTCTTTCATCATCCAGATTGCTTTTATCTAATCCCCAATACTGTTCGGAATAAGGCATATAAGAAGTTTGTATAGGTTGGATATTTCCTCTACCATAGCTTTTGTTGCTCGATTTGTTGACTGCATTTGCTGAGTTCATGTATTCAATTTGAAATTTCCCATATTTTTCTTCGATAGTCGTCCAAGTTAATCCTTTAGATTCAATGATAGGCCATAAGAGTAACAATTCATCTTCAGTGTAGCTCATTAGTAAATCATAAGAGAATATCCCATCTTCAATATTGCATAAGCGTTTGAATTCCATATAAGTAGCTTCAAGAGGAGTTTCCCAAGAAAATAAATCGGCATCAATCGTGAGTACATTGAAGTTGACATCTTCATAAACTTCCACTGAGTAGAAGGGCATGTTGGTTTGAGATACGGATTTGAGTAAAGCATCGATCGTAGGTAAGTTGCAAGTAATAGCATCGAAATTTTCGAATGAATCCGAAAGCAAGAGTTCCTTTTCCAATTCTGAGCTTTTAGTAATGCTTAATGCTGGGAACTTGCTCAAGCTAACTTCATAGTTATCACACTCGTCATCACTTTCCAGAATTAACGGCTTTTTGGTGCGGGACTTTTCATTGTGCTTATCTTTCATAAGTTCCTTAGCAAGATATCCGTTCATTGACATATCTTCCATAGCAAAACCTGTCATCATAGGTAAAATCATCAGCAGGATCTGTTCGCTAGAAGAGAAATTAATGAATTTAGAAACGAATATAAAGAATAAAAATGGCTGATATCTGCGGACGATGCGCCGTATCCAGAAAGTTGGATACGCCGTATCTTATTACGTTAAAATTTAATCAGACTTTTATTCAGAAAACAGATACACCGCTTACGAATTAGAATGCGCCGTATCAAGTTTAAATTATCAAAATCGATTATATTTATTAAAATTAAATGCGTCGTATTAACAAAAGCTAATGCGCCGTATTTTCGTTACGTTTCAAAATACAAGATTTTTGATTTAGTAGATGCGCCGTATCGATAAAGATCGATGCGTCGCTTCTGTTTAATAATTCGAAAAACTGTTTTTAATTTAAATAGAAAATACGCCGTATCTGTTAAAACAGATGCGTCGTATGGCGTTAGGGTTTAGAAAAATTTCTTATTAAAAGCAGAATACGCCGTATCTTGGTGAAAGATACGTCGTACTCGAATTTTTTAAACGCGTTGTATTTTATAAAAATTAAACGCAATACGCCGTATCTGTGAAAACAGATCCGCCGTATCGTTTGTATCAGCACAATACAACGACAGCAGAATGCAGAAAAATACAGAAGAAAGAAAAACAAAAATAAAAACAAACCAAAAGAAACAAAAATTACAGAAAACAAAAATACACAAAAACAGAAAATATGCAAATTATACAACGAATGCAATCTATCTAATATACAACAGGGTTAGTGGTTAGAATCTAAAAAGAAAAACCTAATTAAAATACTTAATCAAATTAACAGATAATAACAATTCACTCCCCGGCAGCGGCGCCAAAAACTTGATGCGCGTGATGTGTCGTTGCGGTTTAGCAGTATTAATGCCTACTCAAGTTTTAAATTTATATTTAGCCGACTTATCAATAACACACACACTTAACGAGCAGTGTACCCGGTCAGTATGAATATAATGGTAAGTAGAGTGTCGATCACTAAGAGTGGAACGTATTATCTAGTTATTCTAATCAGTATTTTAATATCTTAAGTTAGCTATACAACCTAATCTAACGCAAGGGGGTTCAGCCTGAGAGACTGGCACGGTTTGGTTGCAATTAAATAATAAACTAAACTAATAGGCATGAATCAGCGAATAGCACACACGTACACAGATAAATACTCGAGACAATAAGAAGACCTGTCCTGATAGTTAAGTAGCTTGTCACTTGTTTTATTGCTAGTTTTATATGAAGTGTATAGTTCGATGCAACGCACCGAGATTAAGTCCTTTCTCGTTGGTTCTAATCTTATCGGCGAGTAAACCCTTAATGATTACTTATGACTATCCTATTTATCTTTCTTCCTACTTTTCTACTGACGATAGAATGCATAGGCGATCTAATAAATAGGCGAGGGCAGAGGCATGGTAACCCGATCAACGCTCAGCTAGACACAGAGGTTATCAATGCACTAATAAAAGTCACCAAAGACATCAACATATAAACTTTAATTGATGGGAAAGCAATATTAAAGGGAGTGCAATCTTTCCGTTGTCACATTACACAAGCCACCAATCCTGATGAATTAAAGTTTACTAACACAATAAAACAAAACTACTTAATGAATTAAATACATGCAGGACCTTCTTACAGCTCTTGTATCTTCGTTCAAGGTGTGTCTTGTGCTGCTACTTCGACTGAATTCGGCCTAGGGTTTCTGTGGTCTTCGGTCTTTTTCTCTATTAGCCTCTCGAAATTCGTCTGGTCTTGGGGTATTTATAGTTTCTGTCTGAGGGTAAGATGCGGCGCATCTAATAAGTAGATGCGGCGCATTGACTTAACTTCGCGTGGGGTCCAAGATTAATATATTCAGGAATATTCGTACACCGCCAGAAGATGCGGCGTAACTCCATTCTCAGATGCGGCGCATGTCTTTGCTGTCTTGGATAATATCTTGTGAAATCTTGATAGTGATGCGCCGTATGTAATAAGTAAGATGCGGCGTATCTGGAGCAGAATGTCTTGATCTTGTACATTACAGTAGACTCTTAACTTCTTGCTTGTTTTGCTCCATAATTAGTCCAAAATCGCCAAGTTTCACATAATACTTGTTTTTACCTGAGAATTACAAAAGTAAACATTAACGTATCAATTCTCACAGATAATATAATAAAACAAGTCAAATAAATAGGATAAATGATAGTAATAAAATGTACTTATTTGAGTTCATCAAATATCCCCCCACTTGAACTTTACTTGTCCCCAAGTAAACCTTAGAATTAATCTTATGAAAATGTATCCTAAAGATGTTAGGATTTATTTTTATATTTAAGCATAAATTCATTTTTGTCATAATCACACAACCAAACACTTAACGAATTAGAAGTAAAATAAAATAATTCGATAAAAGCAAATCTAATCGTTTAACTGTCCAGTCGTGACGAATATTCTATCATAGGCTTGGCAAGTATACACATCTCCCCCACGAAAGCCAAGGAATAACAAGTCTAAAGCGGTAAAAAGGGTTTTGAGGTTTAAGGGTTAATCATTCTTCTTAATCTCTATCGATCTCAAATTCCAGAAAAGGCGACAAAATCACAAATACATGATCGAATCCACGAACACGATACTTGCAATTGCTCAAATCCTTAACTCGAATAGGCTAAAGATAGGACCAAGTAATCTTCACCAATAATATTATATCAAAAAGGGCGACAAAATCATAAATACATAGCCGAATCCACGACTACGATACTTAAGATTGCTCAAATCCCTAATCTCAATAAATCAAAGGTTTGGATAAAGAATAATATATGGTATGGATAATATTTGGGATACAAATTGGTGTAAAATGAAAAATAAACAAAACAGATAAATTAAAATCCTAAGTGTGGTTAATCACTATCCCAACCATCCCATGAATAAGACTCATATCATAGAATAACTCACGCTTTAACACTTGAAACACACGCTTTAGGTAGACACGAATTATACTCAACAAGATTTTAATCAAAGAATATCCTTTAGTTGGCGTTCCCATAACGTTCAACTCCCATTCAATCCATAGATATAATATACAACAACTAGTGGTGATATCGACCACTTAATACAAAACTTTACATAAGTTGGTAAAAACAAACTTCCAACTTTTCCTTTTTCTTTTTCTTTTCTTTTTTTTTTTCGATTTTTTTTTTTTTTTTTTTTTTTTTTTTTTTTTTTTTTTTGAACATAAACATAGATGTGTAAAATTTCACCACATCACTATAACGATAACTCTGGATAATTTTTCCATACTTTTCATGACTTCAGAAATAACGGTAATAGTGAAAGTAGTAAACACACGAAAAATAAACTCAAAATATACAATATTTACTTTCACTCCAATTGCATTGTGCAATTTCCCGACCTAACCATAGATAATGAATTACGCACGCGAATACAGGTAATGTAAGGAAACACACTTTGCCTAAAGCAATTAACCAACCACGAATTTTAATCTACAGGGTAGGCTAAGGTGTAAGGGTGTAACGAAACATTTTAACAAAGGTGTAAGAAACGAAAGGAATGGTTCTAAGTATTTTTCTAGGGGTATCTTACTCTAAAAATGAGAGTAACAAAAGGGTTTATACGGGGGTTAACTAACCAGTGTAGTTAGCTAATAACACAAAACATATAATAGGCTATTTGGGTGTAATCCTAGAATTTTACCAATTTAGACAAGTCATTCCAATTATATAAAATAATACTTATTATGGTGGTCTCGAATAGTATACAAGCCAAGTTCTAAAGTTTACAAGTCACCGGCACACTCATAGATTTGTGAGTTTTGAAAAATCACAATTTTTGAAAATAACGTCATGTGTGCAGCTATGCAACTTAGACTTTAAACAAAAACATGCTAAAAATTTTAAATTTTGATATATTAAGCACATTTTAAGCATATTTTGAAAAGTTTAGGACAAGTAAGTGTTCTAATTCTCCAATCCCCCCACTTAAGTTAAACAACGTCCTCGTTGTTTGTATCAAAGGTTAAAAAACTGGAAAATAAAAGAATTAGAACAGAAAAAACTCCCCTGAGATTTGCTCGGTATGATCCTCCATTTGTATAAGAGCAAAAATCATCTTCTTGTGGATTAGAACGTTTAAGCTTCATATTTGATGTATCCACAGGAAATGCAGGAATCTATAATACCACCAAGGCTTTAAACACACCTAAGTTAAGAAGGTTCAAACTTGCATAATACATTAGTAGTTAGTAAAAATAAAACATAAAAATTAAAATTGAAAATCATCAGGTCAGTCGATGCGCCGTATCTTATGGAAGAAGATACGCCGTATCGAGCCTGGAATAAATACGAATCAGAATAGAAGATGCGTCGCATCCTTAACCAGGGATGCGCCGCATTAAAATAAACTGACAAAAAGTTTTAAAGTTAGAAATAAAAATGCAGAAAAATAAAGCAAGATATGACCAGTGCAGGAGATGCGTCGCATCTCAGGATGGAGATGCGCCGCATCGATATTTTCGATGCGCCGTATGGCGTTACATACAGCAGAGTCAGCAGCCAAATAATTATCAATAGTATTCTCATCAGCTTGATCTTCTATAGCAATTGTGTTTTCTAAATTTTTAAGCAGAAAAGAATCAAGCAAATTACTTTTTAACAATTTCTGAGTAAATTGATTAATCGTGTCATCAGAAACATCGATATTATAGCATTCATCATCATCGGAATTATCTTTACTCATAGATTGTTCCATGTTAAACTCAACCTCATCTTTTCCTATGGTAAGAGTTATATTTTTATTAAAAACATCAATTATGGCCCTAGCAGTGGCTAAAAATGGTCGTCCTAATATTATAGGAGTTCTAGAATTTTCAGGCATATCGAGGATAACAAAGTCGATAGGTAATTCAAATTTATCAACTTTTATTAATATATTTTCGGCTATTCCTAATGGGTATTGTATGGATCTATCAGCTAGTTCTAAGCACATCCTAGTAGGTTTTGGTTCACCAAGACCTAATTTTTCATACATAGAAGAGGGCATAAGGCTTATACTAGCTCCTAGGTCGGCTAAAGCATTTTCAATATGCAAATTTTTAATTTGACAAGGAATAGTGAAACTCCCTGGATCTTTTTCTTTAGACGGAAGTTTGTTGAGCAATGCCGCTGAGCTTCTTTCCCCCATTGTTACTGTGCAGGCTTCTTCAAGTTTAGACTTGTTTGTAAGCAAGCTCTTCAGATATTTAGCATATTTTGGCATTTGCACTAGGGCTTCCATAAATGGTATGCTTAGCTGCAGCTGCTTGAGATTCTCCAGGAACTTCTTTTGATAGGCATCTTCTTTCTCTTTCCTGACCCTATGTGGAAAAGGTAGTGTCGATCGTTTGAGTTTATCAGAAGGTTCTTCTCGGATTACAGGTTCTGGACTAATCTCTTTTGGTTGCTCTTTTTCAGATGATACAGATTCAGGGGAAATCTTGTTTGTGTTGTCATCCTCGGGTGTCTCTCCGGTTTGAAAGGTTGACTTTCCGCCTCTAGTTGTAATCCCTTTCAAATCTTGCTTTACCAAAAGAACCTTGTTAAGCACCGTTGACAATTGGTGCACTTCAATTGCCAATCCGTAAATCATGTAGTTTTGTTCCTTTAGTAACAACTCATGACTGCCTTTGAATTCATTAATAAAGTTTCTTGCTTCATGATGTTCTTTTTCATTGGCTTGAGCGATTTGTAGTGCAAACTCTTCCATGGTAAGGTTTCTTTGGGGTCTTCCGAACCAGTTGGGGAAAATATCGAACATTGTTCCTGAAAATTAAAGACAGGTAGATTTCAAAGTAAAAGTTTCCAAGTATAAGGGTCAGAGTATTTTCCGTTCGGAGATAAGAAAAATAAAAGTTGCTGATATCTGCAGACGATGCGCCGTATACAAAAAGTTGGATACGCCGTATCTTATAATCGTTAAAATTTAATCAGACTTTTATTCAGAAAATAGATACGCCGCTTATAAATTTAGAATGCGCCGTATCAATTTTAATTATCAAAAATCGATATTTATTTAAAATTAAATGCGTCGTATTAACAAAAGTTAATGCGCCGTATTTTCGTTACGTTTCAAAATACAAGATTTTTGATTCAGAAGATACGCCGTATCGACAAAAATCGATGCGTCGTATCTGTTTAATAATTCGAAAACTGTTTTTAATTAAAATAATAGATACGCCGTATCTGTAAAAACAGATGCGTCGTATCGCGTTATCGCTTAGAAATTTTTTTTTAAATTAAAAACAGATACGCCGTATCTTGGGGAAAAATGCGTCGTATCGAATTAATTAAACGCGTTGTATTTTATAAAAATTAAACGCAATACGCCGTATCTATGAAAATAGATGCGCCGTATCGTTTGAATAAGCTCAGTACAACAATAGCAGAATACAGAAAATACGAAAAATAAAAACAAAAATAAAAACACAAACGAAAACAAACAAAAATTAAACACACGAAAACAGAAAATATGCAAAATAATACAATGAATGCAATTTTAACCTAATACACAACACGGTTAGCGGTTAGAATTAAAATTAAAAAGAAAAACATAATTAAAATACAAATCAAATTAACAGATAATAACAATTCACTCCCCGGCAGCGGTGCCAAAAACTTGATGTGTCGTGTGCGTATGCTCTAATTTATACCCACGGTATGTCGTTGTGGTTTTAGCAATATTCAAGTTTTAAATTTATATTTAGCCGACTTATCAATAACACACACACTTTAACGAGCAGTGTACCCGGTCAGTATGAATATAATGGTAAGTAGAGTGTCGATCACTAAGAGTGGAACGTATTATCTAGTTATTCTAATCAGTATTTTAATATCTTAAGTTAGCTATACAACCTAATCTAACGCAAGGGGGTTCAGCCTGAGAGACTGGCACGGTTTGGTTGCAATTAAATAATAAACTAAACTAATAGGCATGAATCAGCGAATAGCACACACGTACACAGATAAATACTCGAGACAATAAGAAGACCTGTCCTGATAGTTAAGTAGCTTGTCACTTGTTTTATTGCTAGTTTTATATGAAGTGTATAGTTCGATGCAACGCACCGAGATTAAGTCCTTTCTCGTTGGTTCTAATCTTATCGGCGAGTAAACCCTTAATGATTACTTATGACTATCCTATTTATCTTTCTTCCTACTTTTCTACAGACGATAGAATGCATAGGCGATCTAATAAATAGGCGAGGGCAGAGGCATGGCGACCCGATCAACGCTCAGCTAGACACAGAGGTTATCAATGCACTAATAAAAGTCACCAAAGACATCAACATATAAACTTTAATTGATGGGAAAGCAATATTAAAGGGAGTGCAATCTTTCCGTTGTCACATTACACAAGCCACCAATCCTGATGAATTAAAGTTTACTAACACAATAAAACAAAACTACTTAATGAATTAAATACATGCAGGACCTTCTTACAGCTCTTGTATCTTCGTTCAAGGTGTGTCTTGTGCTGCTACTTCGACTGAATTCGGCCTAGGGTTTCTGTGGTCTTCGGTCTTTTTCTCTATTAGCCTCTCGAAATTTGTCTGGTCTTGGGGTATTTATAGTTTCTGTCTGAGGGTAAGATGCGGCACATCTAATAAGTAGATGCGGCGCATTGACTTAACTTCGCGTGGGGTCCAAGATTAATATATTCAGGAATATTCGTACACCGCCAGAAGATGCGGCGTAACTCCATTCTCAGATGTGGCGCATGTCTTTGCTGTCTTGGATAATATCTTGTGAAATCTTGATAGTGATGCGCTGTATGTAATAAGTAAGATGCGGCGTATCTGGAGCAGAATGTCTTGATCTTGTACATTTCAGTAGACTCTTAACTTCTTGCTTGTTTTGCTCCATAATTAGTCCAAAATCGCCAAGTTTCACATAATACTTGTTTTTACCTGAGAATTACAAAAGTAAACATTAACGTA
Organism: Artemisia tridentata subsp. tridentata; assembly: GCA_021014915.2. Lineage (NCBI taxonomy): Eukaryota > Viridiplantae > Streptophyta > Magnoliopsida > Asterales > Asteraceae > Artemisia > Artemisia tridentata. The sequence continues at coordinate 66,278,441 of CP139507.1, forward strand.
TCAATTCTCACAGATAATATAATAAAACAAGTCAAATAAATATGATAAATGATAGTAATAAAATGTACTTATTTGAGTTCATCACTTGTGCTGCTTGGTCGTCTGAATTCGGCTCTAGGGTTATACAAAAGGTCTAAAAAAGTCTCTTTAAATTCGTCTGACCTTGGGGTATTTATAGTTTCTGTCTGAGGGATCGATGCGGCGCATTGAGTTGATAGATGCGGCGCATTGACTTAACTTCGCGTGGGGTCCAAGATTAATATATTCTGGAATATTCGTACACCGTCTTCAGATGCGGCGCAACTTGATCTTTGTATGCGGCGCATGTACTTTAGCTGTCTTGGATTGTAACTGGTGAAATCTTGATAGTGATACGCCGTATGTTAGAATTATATTGTGGCGTATCTGGAGTAGAACGAGCTTGATCTTCTTCTTTGTACAAAGTTTCATATGTGGCGCATGACAAAATTGCATGCGGCGCATTCTTCAAAGTCAGGCAATGGTCTTCGAATTCATCTAAGTATGATATTGCGTAGTATCTGTAGAGTGAGATACGGCGCATCTTCTGGATTTCAGTAGACTTTTGACATCACGCTTGTTTTGCTCCATAATTAGTCCAAAATCGCCAAGTTTCACATAATGCTTGTTTTTACCTGAGAATTACTAAAGTAAACATTAATGTATCGATTCTCATATATAATATAATAAAACAAGTCAAATAAATAGGATAAATGATGATAATAAAATGTACTTATTTAAGTTCATCACCTATGGTCATAAGGAAGTGATGACGAAATTCTATATGTTTGACGCGAGAGTGTTGAATGGGATATAACCTAACATCTATAGCTCCTTTGTTGTCGCACACTTATCTAACTTGATGCCATATTCTACGAGAGCTTGTTTCATCCATAGTTTTCTAACGCGAGAAATCTAATCTTACTTCTATGTTAATGATTAATCTACTTAACTCATTTCACTTCATCACCATGAGTTTTCTAATAGTGGACATAGAAGATTTCCATTTTAAATTTGAGAAGGCTAAATGAGTTCGACAGTGAATACTTCATTTAATACTTAGGGGGCTAACTAAAGGGTTTCTAGTTTATTAAATCATAAAACGGATATAGCTAAAAGTGTGAATGCAATGCAACCTATCAAACTAAGCATATCCTAAGGCAATGATTAATAAGACTATATGTATGAAGTAACTACTCATGAAATTTAAAGAGAGAACGTACCTTATGTCCAGCTTTTCTTCAAATACTTCAAGGTGATATATTGACTTATAGAAGCCAATCATAGATGAGTTTCCGAATTATTCAATGAGTGACGATTTAGCCACTTGGTCCCCATTGTCTCATTTGTCCAAAATTGTTTGAACCAAACATGGTTTGCATTTGCATGTATGGTGAAAGTATTCCCCAAGGGTTGAAACTTGGTTGAAGTGAATAATTCCACATTGGGTGATTATTATTATTAGGAAAGTTTTGTCTACCTTGATTTCTTCTAGATTGAGGGGTTTTAGACCGAGGATGAGGATTATTTTGTCTATTTGGAGGTGGAGTTTTAGATCTTAATTTTGGTTTAGAAAATCCGGTTTTGGCTTTTAATGATGGTTTATAAAAACTTTTTACTTCCTCATCACTCGCAATGGGTATTTTTCTATCTTTTATAAGTATATACTTAGGTTTTGACTCTAATGGTTTTTGTTTACTAGATTGACATTCAAACTTTACATTTTTATTTTCACTAGTTGAAACATTATTTGAGTTGAATCCTAGACCGGTTTTATCTCCCGAAGTTCCTTGACCACTTATTATTTTCTTAAGTGAGTTACTACTATTTTTAAACTTGTCAAGTTTGGAAATTTCATCTTTAAGTTTTTCGTTTTCATTTTTGACCTCTAGACATGTTTTACATTCTATAAAAACTTTTTCTTCTTTTTCTAAATGTTGTAGTTTAATTTTTAATTCGAGTACTTCATTTTCTAATCGATTATTAATATGTTTTAGTGATTTATTTTTAGCCATGACTTTTTGACCTAATTTGCATAACCTATTATATTCATTATCTAGGTCTTTTTCATCTAATGATTGATTTTTGTCACTAAAGTATTTGGTTTCGGAAAGTACCTCATTTGATGTCTTTGCCATAAGACATTTTTCGTCGTTTGCTTTGTCCGCTTCACCTTTGTCGCTAGCACTCCATGCTCCACTAATAAAGGCGTTTTGGTAATCATAACCCGGTGGCTTTGGACATTCGCCAATGAGATGGTTTGGGCTTCCACATCTAAAGCACTTTCTTTTCCCGTAGTTATCATTCCTATTTCTTTGAAGCGATCTTCTTTCATCTCGTGGTTGTCTTGTGAATCTTCCTCGTCTCTTTAGAAATTTCTTGAACTCTCTTACGGCCATAGTATATTCTTCGTTATCACTCTCGGAGGTTGAGCTATCCTCTTCACTAGATTCCTTCCTAGCTTTCAATGCAATTTACTTGCTTTCCTCTCTTTTTCCTTTGACCATCTCGGAGTCTTTCTTTATTATTGCTTCGTAGACTTTCAAGTTGCCGATCAACTCGTCGAGTTGAAGAGTTGACAAGTTCTTCGATTCTTCAATCGCCGTAACCTTAGCCCGCCATTTTGGATGAAGAGCCCTAAGAAATTTTCTAACAAAATTCTTACTAGAAAAATTCTCATCAAGTGCTTTTAAACTTGTGATGATAGTGTTAAACCTAGCAAAAGCATTATCTATTGATTCCTCTTTCGGAATCGTAAATTGTTCATATTGTTGAACAAGAAGATCTATTTTATTATCTTTGACTTGACTATTACCTTGGTGAGTTATTAGTAAGGAGTTCCAAATTTCTTTTGCAGTTTCACACATAAAGATCCTTTCGTATTCTTTACGTGGTAAAGCATTATAAATAACCATTTTTGCCTCATTATTTTTAGCTAGTTTCTTTTTCAAATCATCATTTTGTTTTTCCAAAGGTACAATTTCATCTCTTTTAGTTAAAGGATTATTTTGAATAGGGGTAAAATCACCATAGGTAATAACATGTCAAAGATCAAGATCTTTTGATTTCACATAAGTTTCGAATCTATTTTTCCAATAAAGAAAACCATTACTTTCAAATAGCGGTGGTCTTTGCATCGATTGCCCTTCTAAATATTTTTCCGATTCCATAGATCGATTCAAGTTTTAAAATACAGTTTATTTTAAAAATCTTGTTTGACGTGGCTCTTGATACCAATTGTGGAAAACTAGAAGGGGGGGTTGAATAGTTTTACGTCTTTTTTATTTTATTTTGAAAACTTTGTTTACTCTTAAAAACTTAGATTCGAATTTATGTGAACTCAACTCATGAACAATATGAACAAATATAAGTAAATCTAAATAAACAATGCAAGTAAAGTAATGAAATGAAATGAAAGATAGAGATGGAAAGATCTAACCGCGAGACAAAAGATTTATAGTGGTTCGGCTACAAGGACACCTTCCTTGACCTACTCCACTCCCCGAGCACCTAACTCGAGAGTTTTCTTCACTATGTAAACAAGCTCCCTTATGGCGGAGAAAACCTTACACAACTTTTGCTTACACCGGTTTAACGACACAAAGCTAGATGTCGGGTTCTAATCGTAGCTAGAACCAATCTCACAACTTCTACACAACTTCTTCACAACTTATTCACAACGGCTTCACGACTTCTTCACAACTTCTTCACAACTTCTTCACAACGGCTTCACGACTTCTTCACAACTTCTTCACGACTTCTTCACAACTTCTTCACACCGGCTTCACAACTACTTCACAACCTAGCACTACTTATGTACTCTTCTACTTCTTTACACCTTCACTACTTACACACCTTAACTTCTTCACAACTTCACTACTTACACACTAATCTAGCCTAAGCAATTATGCTCACACCTATCTAACAAATATACACAACTTATACAAAAATGAATGAATGATTATACAAACAACTTAGGTAGCAAGATGATACTAAGTTGCAATACTTCTTCTCTAGTTGTTGAAGGAGTGTTCTTCTTTTGCACTTGAATGGTAGAAGCTTGGATCACTTGGAAACCAATGCTTAAGAATATATGATCAAAGGATTTAGAAAGGATTTGGAAGGATAAGAAGAGATTTAGAACAGAAGGTTTGGGGTGCAAAAGGTGAGGAAAAAGTCCAGAGATGAACCAGTATTTATAGGCAAATCTGAGGAGCTAGAGGAGCGGGGCGGTCCCCTTAAATAGGTGGCCGGCCCCCTTAAAATTAAGGGGACCGCCTAGTAAAATTAAGGGGGCCGCCCATCTGAACGTTGCTCAGATTTGTCTTTTTGTGGGGAAGGTTTTTCTAGAACATTTTTGCCATTTTTGGTTGAAAATTTGAATTCATAAATTTATAATGGATTAAACATTTTTATTTAATACCAAAAATGATTTTCTAAAAGATATAAAATGTTTGTGTCATTTTATAAAAAATCAAGTGATTAAGAAACAGTTCTTTTGATCATATAATGCATTAGGCATTTGTTTATTCATACCTTAAGTGATTGAGTTGTAGAAATGAATATTTACAACTAAATACTTGTTTATTTAATAAGTTTATGTTTAATGAGTTTACATTTTGTGATTATCAAAACATAGAGATATCAAGAAGTATTAATAATGTTCTTAGGCATTATTTATATCAACATGTTTATGACATCATTGCATACATCATTTGGATATCTTTAGGATATCTTATAGATTTAGTAAATATTTTGGAAAGATCTTGAAGCATAAGATTAGATTGTATAAGATCTTGGTTAGATATGGAAAGATATTGAAGCATAAGATTAGATTGTGTAAGATCTTGGTTAGATATGGAAAGATCTTGAAAGATTTGAAATATATTTTAGAAAGATCTTGAAGCAAAGAAGTTGACTTTGTTAGATTGTTTAAGATATGAAAGGATTTATGAAGATCTTAGTTGTCATCCACTGGCGGAACCAAATGGTTCAATGGACGGACCCCAGGATTTGGGTCCGCCAAATCCGTGGCCTGTAGGAACAGTTTTCCTATAAATAGTAGCCCATTGTTTACCCATTGTTTTCAACCCACTAGAACACACATTCTCTCTACTCTTTGCATACATTTAGATCAATAGGAAACCATGTAGAAACACACATTAATCACCCTTTTCATAATGATCATAATGTTACTAACTTTCATTATGTTGTAAGCATACACTCGTAATGATCCTGTGAAGCAAGCTCAGAGATCGTGAGTCATCATCCACCATAAGCATAGCATACTTCCTGATCCACCAAGAAGGTTAGAAGATCTTGAAGTCATCATTCATCAAAGCATACCAACATATGAAGATTCAAGACCACTTGACATCCTCAATGTTTGAAGACTTCTTATTCAAGAAGTTCATGTAGATTCCACATATATGAAGATCCATCACAACAAGTTTAGGGAGCTTGTGATCTTCATCCATTGAAGGCTTCCTATCAATGGAAGTTCATTTAGATTAGTCATTCATATCCATGACCCATTTATGTCATGGATCATCATTGTAAACATCATTGCATCACAATCTAAACACCAAACTAGATTAGATGGTTTATGTGTTTGTGCCATAAAACACAAGGTTTCTATGTTGGGCCATAAAACATATTGGGAGTGGTTGTACCCTTGTAAAAGAACTCGACATCTAGCTTAGTGTCAGAAAAAGTATAAGCGACGACGGGAGTGGTTGTACCCATGTAAAAGAACTCGACATCTAGCTTAGTGTCGGAAATTGTATAGGCGACGTCAGGTTGGTTCTACCTTGAACTAGAACTCGGTATTTAGCTTTGTACCGGAAAAAGTGTAAGCGACGATTGTAAGGTTTTCTCCGCCGAGAGGGGAGCTTGTTGATCTAGTGAAGTAACTCTCGAGTTGGGTACTCGGGGAGTGGAGTAGGGCGGAGAGGAGCTCCGTGACCGAACCACTATAAATCCTCGTGTTCGGTTTGCACTTTCTTTTACTTACATCTTTACTTTTATATTTGCATTATATGATTGCTTGTGTTGTGACTTGGTGATTATACTTATGTGATAACATGTTTTAGTTTATGCTAGTCATAAACTACAATTGACATCTTTCATATTAGAACAAGCTAAATTGCAAATTTGATACAACAAGTTTTAAGTTTTTAAAACGGGAACGTATTCACCCCCCCTCTACGTTTTCACAATTGGTATCAGAGCCTCGTGGCTCTTATTTTCAAAACAAATGGTTTTTAAAATGGAGTACGATCCATGTATCAAATTACCATTGAAGCGGAATATAATATGAAATATGTTTCGCTAAGTATACTTAGAAATTTTGTTGTTAAATGTTACTTTGCATACAAGCTTGAAGATGTCCTTGAAAAATAAAAGAAAAGATTTCTTAAAAGAATTAAGTGTCAAATTGTGTGCTTAAAGCAAATTTATGAAAATTACGGTTTTGAAAGGAGTGTTTGGGATAACTATTAATTTAGTTGAAAAATCACCTACATAAATGTTTAAATAAGTCACATTAGTAGAAATAAAGTTAAATAAGTATATTGTAAGTTTACTATCTAATCTAGTAAGTCCCACACATTTTCTCTATGTCAAAATACTAGTTTTGTTGAATCTGGTACAGAGACCCGCGAAACCTTTCTCTTCAAAGGACGGAACCCTTAAAATGGTTCCTTGAAATCCGTCTGTATAGTATGCAGTTTTTGTCCAACTTCAAAAATTCATAACTAATTAACCGTAAGTCCGTAGGAGTCGCGCCACCTATCATTTAAAAGGGAATTAAGTCTACTTTCATTTAAAAATAATCTCATGGCTTAAATCTAAATTGAAGTAGGTAAAACAAATCAAATGCTACAACCTGTCAAAAATATTAAGTTTCATTTTGACATAGTAACTTAAACTTTTGAGTCGGGCAATGTAAGTTGGTATCCTTTGAACATTGATATGATTTCTTTTAAAACTAAAGAATTTGATTTATATAAAGGAAATAAATCAAGCTTGGTGTACATCGTCATGTTTAAATACAAAGTGACGAAAAGTATCTTTCTTTTTATGCTATGTGACTACTTGTTTCTAGTTATTTGCATATATGTTGTTTGTTTATTAAAAGTGGTGATTAAACTTGTTTATTTGTGATACATAAGTATCTTGCCATAATTTTCATTTGCTTTTTTATCAATTTCTTGTTTGTGCACAATAGGACATTTGCTAGATCTTGTGCACTAAGTTGATAAACTGTGTCTGTTTCACTTATAGACTTAGATATTTTTGTTTGCATATGTTATGTGAAAACCTTGCATAACTTACTTAGGAATGAGAACTAAGTGAAACTAGTTTAGTGTCTTGAAAAGTATTGTCTTGCACAAACTCTAGCTCAAGTGTTAAAATGTGTAAACATGTAGTATCTTTGAAAAAGGTGTTTGGTACATTTGCTTCTAATCATGATGTTTAATGTATTTGTCTTGTCATAGGATAGAAACTTATCTTTGAATGATCATGTGAACTAACCGTGACAATGCAGGACGATAACACTTGATGTTATCAATTTTTAGTGTTTAAGCCACTGTTTGGCTTAACTTCCATATATGGTAAGTTCATAATCGTCCGTTTGATCTTTGTCTTACCATGTGTTAGAATCTGTGTTTTTGTTTTTAATCAATCACAACTAAGTAGTTACATATGTTTTAGGACAATTTTTGGGAATTGAACGGGTTTCGGGTATTTTGACATATCCTCTGTTAAGAAATTCCATCTGGCGGAAATGGCGGAACCAAACTTCGGGTTCCGTCTGTTGAAACTTTTGGCTCCGCCAAAATAAGTCCCACGGATTCCGCTAGAACAAACAACTAGATTTTTAAATTTCGTTTAAATCCCTCACTCAAGATCACTCACTTTCATAACTAGGATTCTTTTCACAGGTGTTCACTCATATTAGGATTAGGACATCTCACTTGCACCTATAGGATAATCATCTCTAACCATACTTTCAAATTTCATGAAAATGCTCCAAGGTACCTTTCTCCATAAAGAAAGGAACCCTGAAATTGGTTCCTTGCAATCCATGGACCACTGAGTATTTGTGATCAGTTCACACATTCACTGCATCTTCCTGTCCTTTACTCATCCATTAGCTTGATTTGTAAATTGACAATTTTCTAACTAATCCATACTCACTGTTGGCAAAAAGATCATAGATCACAAGTCCAACTTATGACTATAGATATTGTCTTACATCCACATATGTTACGTTACTTGGTTAACAGGTCATCCTTCAAGACGATTAAGATTTACATCGAGTCATAACTCACACTTAGGTTATAGGTGTATTATCAAAGTCTTGCTATCCTTGAATGCTATCCAATCTTATCAAAGTAGGATTGACAACTTAAGTATTTCGTCCAAAAAATTCAAGTAAATCTGACTTACAATTGTAATCATTAAAAGTCATATCCGAAAGAACCAACACCCAAGTATTTTAACAACATATGTTAAAACACTTATCTTATCACCTAAGTACACTTGTACTTTCACCATCATCCCGTCACATTCACCTCTATGATATATCTCAGGCCCTAAGCTTCAGATCACATCACACACTAGTTGTACCTACCTATGGATCACAAGAATTAGTCTTCATCCTTGTTGTTTTCAACATCCATGAAACCTAAGTACTCCCATAGTACAAGAAACCCTTTCAGCACCACAATCCTTACCATCATTTGAATCAATTGAGTGCATTGCTCAAAAACCCCTTTGTCCAAACACTCGTATCAAATCAAGTGTGCGTTAAACAAATTCAACCATACTTTACCACCTATAGGATTAGAACCTTCACCATCAAATGAGCATGATGCTCACCTTCAATGTTTATCATTGTTCACTAGGTTTAAGTTGTACAACTTTCACAAGTCATCAAAGTATTGGTAATACTTTGTAATCAAACATCTGCATAAGTTTCATTAAACCTTAAATCAACATTTTAACAACATATGTTAAAATGCAATCTCAAAGCCAACCTCATACAACTCAAGTAACAATGACTCTTGAGGAGTATACATAAGAAACTCAAGTGAATTCCTCTTGTTATCATCAAGTTTATTTAGGATAGGACTATCAAGTTCAAACACTTTGGATTCTTATCTTCATTTAGGAAAACATGATGTTTCGGAAAACGTTATGTCTGAGAAATCATGCGTTTAGTTTTTCATCTTGTTAAAAGGATAATATATATCCTATGCATCATTCTCTCCTTGCAACATGAATGGTTATGTTAAAAGAGATTTCATTACACCTCATCGGCTAAATGATCTTAAACAAACATCTACAAGTTCTATGAACTATCTTCCCCATTGAGCATGATAACATTATCCCAAGAGATAATCTTACTTGTTGAAAGATACCATACGTATCTATTTCCTTTCAAGCGTACATCATAATCAAACCTTGTGCATATACACATCTCTGGAGCATATACAAGATCTATTAAAGTTGGTAACTTTATTTAGATTCTTGTTCCAAAGAACTTTCTTGAGAATGTTCTTAACATAGTTCATTATCACACGCAAAACACATTTCTTGGTCTTAGATGATCAAATCACTTTCATACTTAAACTCAACTTAAAGGATGTCACCCTTTAGATCATTCAACCTTAGATTCCAAACACAAAGATTAAAATCTGTTGACACATATTTGTCAAATTCCCATGTATAACATGAAATCTTCATCACTTTAGCTTTAATAGATATAGTTGAGTCTCATTAGGTCAAGTATTAGTGAATTATCTTCTTATATACTTCGATAGGCAAAAATAAGAATCTCTATGTTTTAGACATGAGAATGACTACTGGAGAATTTATTGCACTAGAAACTCAATTTAACCTAACGGTTAAATTGCTTCCAGCAGAGAAGTTGAGTATCACCCGTAAAAATGGTCGTGTTTAGCCTGAATTGAGCACCGCTAGTAATAGTCTCATATTCATTCTCCAACTTGAAAAATCTGTATTCCTATACTTGCCTAAAGTAAGTATTAAAAGATGATATTTTATCTTGTCTTAGGAATATTAATCAAACAAGTTGTAGATGTGATTCTTCTTAGTATAATCACTTGCATTACATATACATGTGTTGATTACATGTTATTTGTTTGATATGGTTTAGTATCTTGACATTATCATTATTTGATAGTCAAATGTGTAAACCTTGGAAAGGTTTTGTCTGCATGCTTATATATGTTTCATGCTACTAGATGTTAACATGATGTGCATGATTCTTGTTATATGATATTTCACAAGATTAACATGGTTCTTGTTAACTCACGATATGTCATTTTTAATACATGGTATTAGATAGCTTTTGTCTTTAGTTGACATTCATTGAGCTTTTTCGTAGGATAGTCTAAAATGATGCATGCTCCAAAAATGTTAAAATGGTTTGCATGAATCTGTCGTCTCACTTCTTTTGTGACCTTGTCACACTATTTGTTTGCCATGTGTGCACCTATAATACATCTAAGTGCTTTTGGTATGATAAACATTTAGAAGTCGTTCTATTGTGTTAATTAATGAGTAAGTATGCTTATGTGACTAAGCATTACAATTTCACAATGTAGTATCTCAATCATGTCATGCTCTCTTGCAATATGATTATTTGTCTTGATGCTATTTGGTAGCTCCTTGTCTAGTTGTTGAATATTTGTATTTGTTTTTATAAGATGTTATGATCATTATCACATCTTTTGTCATTAGCATGTTTGTAGGTTGATAACAAATTACTTGTTATCTCACTTTGTTATGCCTATTTTGCATAATTGTAATCCCTTTATTGCTACATAGATTAGTAATATGTTTATGGGACCCATTCACTTGCATATTGTTTTTAATAGGATTAAGTTTCAAAGGTTTGAAATTTGTGTTTGCGTATCTTTCAATCGAGCTCTTTCCAAACCACATTATTGCTTCCGCTTTCCTAACAACATCTCTATCATCTTTTAGTTATAGCAATACACCTCCCATGAGGAAACCACATGCCTCGTCATGCGATCATCTCGCATTGATAGAGAAGAGCTACGTGACTTCAAGGATGAAGTTCTTTGTATGCTAACCAACATCCGCAAAAACATTGCTAAGCTCATTGCTTGCATTGTCATTCTTCAGTCAATACATTACACATTATGTTGGATGTCCACCGATTAAGGGGGAGAGAAAATCATTCACATAATTGTCTTTTTGTATCTAAGAATACTTACTCATAGGTTCACACCATTCAATTATAATAAGCTCACTAAATCACAAGTGTTTCAACATCACAGTATACCTCGTCAAGTGAAAAACACATCATGTGTTTGACAAACCTCTTAAACGAGAAGCATTAAGTCTCCTTAGACTTTGACTAGGATTAGTGAAACCAAATCAGCAGTTATAAGTAAATAGACCTTAGCTTGAACCTTCGTTTGATCAAAAACGACAAAACATGACCAAATCAATTCTGGTCCCACGGTACCTTTCGACAAGACGGACGGAACCAAAGTTTTGGTTCCGCCCAATACGCGGGTACCTGGTTCAGTTTTTAACCATTCAAAACAAAGAACCCTCTCATAACCATGTCTAGGATTTTCTTTCACAACTTCATTATCTAGAACATCTTCATTGTCTAGAACACTATCATAGGATCTCATCCTTTTTCATCTTTGATACATATCAAGCACGTCATTGTCAGTGCAAACGATTTATCAAAATCGTCATTCTCAACACGTTTGTCTAACCAACACTCTCGCATCTTATGATGTCATCCTCATATAGGTATCTAGTATTTTAAATTGTTGCATATGGAATTTTTATTCCTAAGTGATCATTATCTTCACTCATCTTAACTCCATTCAAGCATATATTATGGTACATTACATCATCTTTGGTAGATGATAATGTCATAACCTCAACCGTCTTCAATACTCTTATAACATTTGCTGTACATTAGAGTTTCTGAATTCATTGCATTCCATTACATCGTTCACTAATCATCAACCCCATGGATTAGCCAAAAACTTACTAGTAAACCAACACCAACATTAGCACCACTCATTTTAAGCATTTCAACTTCACTTCATGTCTTCCTTTTAGTCATTGTTTTGTAGGATTTTATCATATTATATTCCTGTGATTGTAATTCTTATTAGAAGATTACACATTATGACATGGTTTGCTAATTGATCATAAGTTATCTGTCTTAAGTTGATTGTGATTATATCTTTGATTTATTGCATCATATATATACATCTTATTTTTCTTTGAAATGAAATATAGTGGACTAATCCTTTCATTGTAGGTTCATCATATACGCTCGATCGTATTTAGCATACTCATCATAGGATGAAGTTTGCATCGATTATTTTCCTTCTTTTATTGTAGGTGCTTCTTGACGTCCTCAAACCAGGAGGAATATCTATCAAGCACTCATATTGCATCGTCTATACACTTGGTCATATATGACAATTCTGTCTTAAGACATAGCTTCTAGTGTACTAATTTTTGTTTTGCAGGTTCATCTTGACGCCCTAGAGCAAGGGGGAGCTTCCGTCAAGCACTTATAGAATGCATCATATACACGCATTGTTCTACACTAACCTTTATTTTGTAGCATTCTTCATCCTTGCATCATATACGTTGGTACCCTAACAACGGGGAGTATTGATCAAGGGGGAGCTACAGTCAAGGGGGAGCATGCACGCATTCTTAATTATTCTCATTCTTTGACACACCTTTGTGTTTCGACAAAAAGGAGGAGATAGTCCAACATAGCTTACCCTCGTGTATCGTTGGCTATATGCATTTTAGTCATCATGCATTTTTCATATATTTTTGTTGCACAACACTAACCTTGATGTAGGTTAAGAGTCTTAATTTGATCCATGGATCCGCTAACAACCTAGGGGACGCAACAACCATAGGAGAATTGAGTAGTCTACTTAATGTTGGGAATTAAATATTCTAAAGTTTAAGTATCGGGAAATTCTCTTAAGTGATTAAATCTGGTAGCAGTAGAGTTAAGTCTGGTGAGTACCTAGTTAAGTCTGCTGGTTGTCTGCTGGTTAAGTCTGGTCATTGAAGTTAAGTCTGGTGGTTAAGTCTAGCGATTAATTCTGGTGAGTAAAAGAATTAAGTCTGCTCTTCGAATGTTAAGTCTGCTTGCTGGAGATATTAAGTCTGGTTGACTGGATGGATAAGTATACTAAAGTCAATAATACACGGTAGATAATATCTTATCCCATGTGCTCAGTCATTATGTTATATTCACAGAACAAGTTGTAAACATAGATATAGGTGATGTATGAAATAAATAAACATATTAAACATATAAACGCAGCAGATAAACATCACCAACAACGGATCCATAGTGCCATATGATCAATCAAATAAAATAAACACATAAGTTATACCTTTGTAGCGTGATCCGGGAGTCACCAACAATACTTATGGATCGACTAGGAAAAGAACCACAAGTGACCAAAGTAGATCACCTCTATGATATGTCCACACTACACGTCCTTGATCACCACCCGATGCTAGTCTTAACCCCGTAACAATGATTCTTGCAACAACCTACACTAGATTATATCAAGAAAAGATCAAAACCACAAACCCTAGGGGTGTTGGTTTTTGTGCCGTGACCTAGAGAGGTAGAGAGGAGGGAGAGAGGAGGGAGAGAAGGTTTTGATAAGCTTTAATGTTGATTGTTAATTGATTTGATCAAATCTCCTTTGATCTTATCAATTACCAACTTACACATAGGCCCTTAAACAAGCTCCATGAATCCCTTTAACCCTCCCCTATGGCCGGCCACATGTAGGGCCCACAATGGGCTTGCCCGTTGTTGGCCCAGTCCAAAAACACTAAGTCTAACTTAGTATTTAATGGCCCGTTATCGATCTCGAGTTACGTAGTCGTTTATATATTGTAAATACGATAAATACAATCTATAAAATGGTGTCTCTGTGTATAAGTGTGTGACCCCATAGGCTCACATATATCTAGCCATATAATTAGTGATTATGACACGAGCATACTCCAACAGCTCCCACTTGCGACGTCATAATAATCAAGTAATTATACAAGCAATGGTTAGCGTCTAGCAACACGCCAATGCCCCTAGAAATATGTGAGGTTAGTTTCTTAAACGTCTCATTTCAGATGGTTTATATGTCATCTATCCTTTTGTTACAGATATCGTGTTGAACATTAGACATGGATAAAAAGTCATTCTAATAGTTCAACTATTATGTTTCTCGATAAAGATATTGAACTAGATTACCAAGTGGATTTAAGATTCATCTTAATCCCAGTTGGGTACTGATACGCGTAATATCAACCTTATATTTTTATCAAAGGAAACACAAGGCGAGCAAGTGTAACCTAGGTTCGTTATCCCTGACGAAGGTTGAATGGAATTTACTTTCTCGATTCGCTGAAACGTGTTAGAAAGGTGAAAATAATGGGATATAGGGTTTCTAATCTAAAATAAGTGAAAGATAATTAAAAATGATTAAAAACGTAATAAAAATGATTATCTAAAACTTACGTAATAAAAAACTACAAAGAAAACTAAAAACGCGCGTTTTTATTAAAACTAACGTAAGTGCGCAAGTTAAAACGTGAAATTAGTGAAATATAAACACTATGGGTGCAAATATATTTTTTACAGGTTCTATATGACAAAAGAAAATTTTAGAAAAAAGAATTATATTTTTTTGACTTTTATATTTTTTATTATGATTTAATTACTAATTTACAAATAAAAATACAAAATAAATACTAAAACTAATCTAAAAAATCTGAAAATTTTTATATAAATACTTTATAACATTACTGATTTAATAAAAATAATAAAGACAAAACAGCTTATTCGGATAAGCTATAATAAGCTGAAAAAGGAAAATAAGCTAAACGAAAAAAAAAAAAAAACAAGGTTAAATATAGCTGGTGCACAAGTTCTAACGGAACTGGTGCCCCAGAGCAGTTGGAAGGGGGGGTGTGTGTGTTATGCATGTTACTAGCGAGAGGTCCCAGGTTCGAATCCCACACCCCACTTTTTTGGTATTTTTTTTTTTTTTGGATTTTTCTTTTTACAAAACTTAAAACAGCTAATTATAAGCAACTTTTATGAATGAAACTTTTTTATTACTCATGAAATAAGCTAGAAATAAGCCCAAAATCAACACAGTTTGATTTTTAAGTTATTTTAAAACTAGAAATTTCAAATTAAGCTAGAGGCTTTAAAATAAGTTACAAGCTAAAGGAAAAAGATAAAATGGACTGACTTACATATGAATAAGCTTAGGAATTCAAGAAAAGCTAATGGAATAAGCTGGAAAGCCCAAAATAAGCCAAAGTACTGCTGAATTTTCTGTTGCACATCTCAAAATCAGCCTACTTTGAGCTACTGAAAAGCTGCTGTAAAAAAATCTAAAAAATAATCTAAAAATATGGAGACGTACACAAGCTGGGGAGCTATATGCGTGCCAAATTTCAGGGTCTAACTCCTAAAAACGAAGAAATGAAAAATCGACGAAAATCAGCCGAAACTGCTGAAATACGCAAATGTGCAGAAAAAGTGCAAACCTTGTGTAAACCAAATGAAACTTACTTAGGCTGTTTTAACTACTCTAATATGACCTTAAGGACCTCAGAAATGCCAAGAACAAGGGCCAAATAAGCTTGTGGCTAAATATGGCTTGTTTGAGCTTTTGAGGGACTGAAATTCCCACAGGTTGTACAAACTTGGATTTGCTATCTAGAAAGCTGATTGAAACTCAGAAATGGCTTCTAGGGACTTAGAAAAGCTTGTGCAAAAGTGAGCTTATGGTCAAGCTACAGTAGCATGGTGTTTGGCTTGTTTTGGCAGTGCTAAACCAAACAGTCCCTATGGGGACTGTTTTGTTATTTAGGACTGAAAATGGTGGAAATAAGCTACAAACTGAACACTAATGGTACTGGTAATAGTATTAAGCTATAAAGTTGACTTGTGACTGAATAATAAGTATTCTAATAAGCTAGCTTGTAATAAGGTATTTTTGTCTTTTTTAGATTTTTAAGTGAAAATGAATAATAAGGCAGTTAATCACTAAGATACTGAATGAAATAAGTTTATGGACTATTGATAAGCTATTAATGATAAAGACAAACAACAACAGACATGGATTGCTTATGATCCATTTTTACAGCTAAAAATGGATCATAAAGCAAATCCATAAACTAAAACATAAGCATACAAATTTAAACTTGAAAATCATTTAACAACAACTACATAACACAAAAACATAAAGATCAAAGTAAATAAGATAAATGAACAGTAAATGCAAAATTTAAAGAAAAAGCTTACAAATGAGTCCAAGCTGAGAACCAAGAAAACCAAGGACAAGGGTTCACCTATTGCTTACCAATAAGCTCCTAATACCCCAAGCATTCCATAATTACCCTGCTTCATCATCTTCTTCCAGATCACACTATTTTTTTGATTATTTTTCTATTTTCTCCATTTTTTAACATTTTTAAATTTAAAAGATCAAAAGCTGTTAATTAGAGTCTAAAAGCTTGCTAAAGCTTACTGAGAGCTAAGTAGTGTTTATAGATACCAGATTAACAACCTTGATCAAACAGAATTGTAAATGACTTGTATTTAAATGACAATTTAAGATAAAACATGAAATTTAAAGTTGGAATCCATTAAAACTGTAAATATTGTTATATTAAACTTGTTTAAGGTTTATTACAACAATGAAAGCAATAAATTACATTTTAATTAAAGAAAGCATTAAAGGCTACATCTACGTGACAATTGCTTAAGGCAAAAGTGAGTTTTCCTTCTCCTTCTTTCTCTATTTATAGTCCACTGAGCTTTCCACTTGATTCTGATCTTTTCCCACTTCTATTTTGAGCCTTTGGATAACTGAAATGCATCCTAGCCATCTATTTGTATTTTGGCGCCAAAAGTCAAGAAGATAACTTAGGGCAGTTATTGAGCATTTAATGCCTCCTAGGTACTTGTGAAGGTGGCAGAGACATGTGGGAGTAGTAGGTTAGCAAGGTGGAGGGCAAAACAATGGGTACGGGGTGGTAATGGTGACTCAGTGGTAAAGGGTGCAAGGTGGAAGACGAGGAGGGAAAAAGGGAGTTTGACTGGGGTTTTTGACCGGGTTTTATTTAATAAACAATGGGCCAAGTTTAGTGGGCTGGGTGGACTGGGTTGTGTTTGTTGGTGGGTTTAGTGTTTTGGATTATTTATAAACAAGAGCCCGTTTGGTATTTTGTTTAAGTAACCATAAGGACCAAACTTGTAAACTGCTGAAAGTAGAGGGGCCTGATTTGCCAACTTCCCAAACTTCTTCAAGGGACTAAACCTGCCATAAAACAATTACACAAGGACCAAAGTTGATATTTTTCTATTTTTAAACACCAAGGGCCATTCTTGTCATTTTTGGATTTTCAGGGGGTGAAGTTGTAAATTTCCCAAAAGTTATCAAATTGTTCCAATTTGTATTTCATGAATAGTACAAGGGTGTAATTTGTTAAATTACCATTTTTGAACACCCAGGGACTAATTTTGCCAATTTTGTAACTTGAGGTGTAAAAGTTGCCATTTTGTGTAAACTTTTATCCAGGGATTATTTGTGAACAAGTTTGATTATCCAAGGACTTAAGTTGACTTTTCATTTATTTAAAACCTTCAGGGACTAGTTTTGACAATTTGTGAAACTCCAGGGACTGAAAATGACAATTGTGTAAACTTTGTGTGTTTTTCACTTGTTTTTCAATCTTTTGTACCTGAATCACATAAAAACACATTTTCATGATATTTGTACCATTTTGTGAGTCATTTGTGTGTTTTTGGTCGTTTTGTGGGTTCAAATTGTATAAAAGATATGTGTAATTAGGCACATATCAGTACGGCCATACAAACATCTGTTCAAATCATCGAGGGGCCCAATAGTATCTAACACCAAAGCAAGTGGAGGAACAAATTCTATTTTGACTACACGTGTCATTCACATGCTTCATATCACTCCTGATAATGGCTTTTATTACTACCTTATTCAGGATAGCATTTAACCATATCAAGGAATGAAATTCCACACATGCAAAACCTGCTTGCATCTCAAGTCTGAGGATAAGAGACATAACCTCTAGCGAGATTCACTATTGACGACGATCTATGTAGTGAATACTCGTAGGTTGGGTCAATCCAATGTTCATCACAATGAACAACATGTGAGTGTGGCAAATAAATCACCAACACGCTCACATTTGTCTTAATTTGATGATACTCCCGTATCGTCAACCGACAATGGATAATTTTAGAATAAATAAATTATTCATGGATTAAACATGCAAATATAGAACACAGTAGTATAAATGAAGACGATCATACCAGGTATATCAATTCATTATATAATACGACTGCTTGTAGTTCCATTATCCAAATACTAAAAACAGATATGCATAAGACTACTCATAGGTCGGGGTCCAATGTTCCCACCATGATCGAATTATGTTGTACAAGACAACAAGTAGTCATCTGAGTAAACTTTGAGAATACTTGTTTCAAAACTCATGAAAGGTTTGAATGATGATTGTCCTTTGTATGTGCACATTCAAGTACAAGACGAGTATCGCAACAATACATTCCATAGGGTGTTTGAAGCCAGCAAACACCTACTTTAGATAGTCATCAGAATAGTTTCTCAAACTATAAGGTATTCTTATTCTTTTAATGTATAACGCATTAATGCTCTCAGTCGAGCACATCTAGTCAGCAATTTCATCATTCATGATGACTTCCTACCACGACTAGGGTTGAGTATCATCTCAGTTAAGTAAGCATCAGTGTATGCAAACAAAACAGAGTTCCTCATACATCCGTAAACTTTTGAACATATCTTTGGTCCTTTGTAGGTCCATTATAATATTCGTGTAACAATTATCTAACGACCTTCACTTAGATATTTGTTGTTATCAACTCATCTTGCATTCATGCAAATGATAAATATATATAGTCCAATACTTAATATGACTTACATGATGAATCCTTTAGTCAAACTTAAGATTTCCAATCATGTGTTCAATCTCATCAAGTGTGATTGATCATTGAGACTCCCCTCAATAACGTGTCATATTGTGTTTAGACTTAATAACCGCTTATGTTTATTCTAATAAACATATATATAACAAGGTTGTATGTCTTATTTTATAAATCCCTCAAGAGAAACTTCATTCCAAGCTAAGGATTAAAGTCTAGCTTAGATAGAATATTGTTTCTAATATGTTAATGACATATGAGATTTAAGAAAATAAATACAGTGCTCCAACTTGCTCTTAGTGTACTTAGGAGTAATCTTGTTAATCAAAATCAAATTAATGATTTTATAATTAACTCAAGATCTCTGCTCCTAGATGCATGATCTAATCCACACATGGATACTTTTATCTTGTATACATTATAAAGATTATATGGATTCATAAACCCTTTTGATTACTTATCGTCCTCGCAAAGGTAATCAACAAGAAAAGTGTTTTGATATCCTATTGTCATATTTCATTTACATGAAAACAGGTATGACAATTAATCATCTTTATACATTTAATGTTTGTAGCTAGGAAGATTTAATCATAGTCAATTTCTTGAGTACGAGTAAACTCCTTTTACTACACGTGCATTAAATGTGTGTACAAGTTTGTCCTTTTGAGTCTTCTCATCAAGAAACTCATTCTTAACCTCACAGTCTAACTGATTGGTAAGAGATCAATCAAGCTCCATGAGTGATTGTCTTTCAAGGGCTGCATCTTAAACATTTATAGTTTTGAGCTACTCATCAGATACAATATCTGATAATGCATCTCAGTAGTTAGCAGGTTCACCATGATCCTCTAACTTATGTCCCTCAGCATTGATATAAAAACTATATCATTCAGGTGCAAGAGGTATCCTTGCGGATTTATGAATGAGAGATATCAATCTATGGTTTAACATATGCATGTTCAACCATAGTATGACATTAGCAAGTGTACTCAGAAGGTTGTGTATTTAGTTCTTGAATAACTTCAAGGTCTAAAGGTACTTCCACTTGCTTTTGTATGTAGAGACTAATCTCTAGATACTCAGCATCTTGAGTAACAATAAATTGTTTTCAAGTGGGACATCCAAAATACACCGTTAGTTCTTGACTCTAGTTTGTTAATTATTTACTCTTAAGTAGTTAACAAATTAAGAACTTCAATTAAGACATAATGGGATTCATCCCATGCCATAATACAATGGTGTCTTAAATTCCTTCTGGGTTGGAATCATATTGAGTGTACACATGGCACACCCAATTTCTAACCTTGATAGCTTTGGAGGTAAAACAGTTTAAGTCATCAAAGATCAAACAATATCAATAGTGTTTGATTTTCCATGATGGACATACCATAAAGTTGTGGTATTCCACGAGGACTGATGTTGTGAGACTATCACACAACTCATTAGATGAACTTATACTTTTTGGCTTACATATCTGCCAACCAAGTCAAACCAGATGACATCAATAGTAATTTTAGCCTATTGCATACTTTACATCATGTGCATGTTTTGACTAGAAAACATAAACATTTAATATTATACGTCGTAAGTGTACATGTCTTAACAAGAAGACATAACAAATCAACGTCTTACTTTACGTTATAAGTCTTTCAACAATTAACGGAAATTATGTTTGTGTCTTTACAAGAGACCTAAACATATTCAACTAAAGTAATTTCGAGCGCCGACACTTGGCCTCAATAGTAAATTCAAGTTAATTTCATACTTCATGATTATGGCCTTACAAGAAAACATAATCATATTTACTAAACAATTCAGTGAATATGTAGAAGTAGCTTTTCATGTTATCTTGATGTTTGTTCTAATTAGGGCAACCTACATTTTATGTGTAGAAGTCCTAGTAGAATCTTTGTTTCTTACATTTCAGTCAAGAGAAACTATTAGTCATATTGTTATATGTTGTATCTTGCACACAATTGAGATTTCTCCCACTTGTGCATGGCATAACATCATCAGAGTATACAAGTACCACTACGCTCGTGTGTTTGTATGAGCAATATGACAATGTCTAAGATAACATATGATTTTTAGTAAAAATCAAATATAGATATGTAGAACTTTATCGTTTTAATAATGAATCATGCATAATGATTTTATAGATAATATTTCAGGAAGCAACATCAGAAACGCGCCAAGTTATCTCATAAAATTTATGCAATGGTTCTTATATAAACTATGATGCTTAACATGTGGAAAGTAATGTATTATTTCAAGACAATCTAGAAATAAGATGGGCAACTCGCAAGGTAATAAAGCTTGCAGCTCCCACTGGATTAGACAACATTACATGTGTTTCGTCACCAGTAATATAATCACGTAGCTCCCACTGGATTAGACAACATTACATGTGTTACGTCACTAGTGGAGAGTGAGTAGCGATTGGATACTTTCCATCTTTCTTTGAATATCTACACATTATTGCTAATGTGAGTCACTTTGACTAGTAAACATGTACTTAGGTATTCAAGAAAGTGCATCAAGTTCTAACATATAGATGATGGGCTAGCCATCATTGCTATTTTAACTTGAAAATAGGCATGCATTTCCTCCATAATTGGTCTACTTTACCACAATGGTATGTAGGACCTTATTGGGTTAAGACAAACTGCTAGGTAATCATGCTAGTAATTGCCTTTACCACTTTGCGGTTTATTGATATTTCCGTCTTCTAATTATTTAAACTCATTTTAGTTTGGTAGCTAGTACGAAATAAGTTGACCAAGCAAGAACATGCAAATATCGCCAAAGGTCTGACCAATGAGCAAAATTCGCCATGGGTTGAAATGGCCCTAAGGTCTGACCAAAGAGGTCAAGTCAAGTGCACGTGTTCTTGGTTGTCCAAATATCTTATATTTCTTCAATGTTTCAAAACCGAAACTAGGGTTATAAAACAACCTTGAAGGAATAAGATGTGTAACCATACTTAACCGTTTTGACTTTTTCAAGACATCACGATTTCTAGAGTAGGTGTTCATTGAGTTTTATTAGAATTAGGAAAATTCAAATATTCCTATTATGGCTTTTCCTCATAAAGGAAAAGGATAGGAGCAAGTCTCTTTCTAACAAGGAAAGAACGACTTAGTTCGTCCTTTTAACAAGAAAAGAACAAACTCTTGTTTACGGTTTGTGTTGCATTAATTGAATTTACAAAGTTCAATTTTAGTATTTTCGATAATTGTCCTTTTATAAATTAACTACCCATGTTTATAATATAAAACAATTAATTTACGAAAAGGCTAAGATCCTCATTGAGGTTCGACCATTAATGCAGTTGATCTACTAGGAATGGTGGATTCAATAGGTAGGCGACGATCACCAATTGTATTACATGTACAACTCTTAGATCCTTATGGGACTCATGGCATCTAGTGTCAAACAACTAGTGTCATGTAGGCATGTTTAGTCCCATCTTTGCCTCGGGTAAGGGTCTGACCACACTACTCGATTAAGTCATCCAATTTGAAAACTGTGAGAATAATCCTAGGTCTGACCATGGAGAATAGTCACCTTGGGTTACAATTCAGCCTAGGTCTGACCAGATGCTAAAAGGTAATTGAAAGTGTTCTCATAATTGGACGGCGTGACTTAAATTTTGACGGGTAAATAGTATTGATGTGGATCAAAACCGTGTACGAAAGAAGCATGCATTCATTCTTTGTAGCACAAGTTAAAAAACTTTTCTTAACTTTAGTCTAATCATTGTTTTAATTTATGTGTGTCAAGTTGTCCATTTTCAAGACTAATATAAATCCTAGGTGGATTTTAATTAAGTTTGGACAATACAATAAATCAATAAATAAACAATCTTAACTAGTTTAAGTGTTATTTAGAAAACAATGATTTTTAAGTTTGAAATCATATTTAAACTTAATTAAACTAAATCATAAGACTTAGTTCAAAATGGTTTATGTTTAGTTTCAAGTTTTAAGAAAACATTTTTCCATTTTACATGTAGTCACAACATACATAAAAACAACCAACCAAACATACAACCACAATATGCAAAGCCTCAACCGATGAAAATCCTATGCTTGGTCTCGTGAGCCATCACAAGAACCAAGAGTCAACTAGGGACACAAACCACAACCACACGGAGGGCTCCCACTTTCCCCAAGACAATATTGGGCAAGTAAAGGCCCATAATGCACATGAAATAATGAATCTGCCAGCCCAGTTTTTCTGCTTTGCGAGCCCAATAAGTCATTGAAGACGACCTCCTCATCGTTCGGCCCAGTTGACAAAGTTGTAGCCCTATGTCTTGAGGACCTGGAAAACAAATTTTAGAAAAAAATACCTTACCAATCAGCGGGAAATCACGTTTTCCCAACAGGTGTCCAGCAGCAACTTTCGGTCTACAACTCTTCAATCTTTCGCCATTTGCTTCCAAGCTCTTGTTTACAATACATATAAAGTAAAATACAACTAATCTACTTTGTATCTACTGTAAAATGCCAAACAATGGCTACACCAAAAATGAATTACATTACAAAAGTGCCGAAACAATGGCAAAACCCCAAAACAAGAAAAAATGCAACCAACAATCACAATCACAACGCACAAGTGGTCAAGGTTTTCATCGGCTTTGCATATACACATAATAATACATACAATTATGATCATTACAAGGTGTTGGCTAACTCCATGGGCAAACATGCATGTATTTGCCATGGATAACAAAATAAATAACAAGAAATAAATTGTTAGCCAACGAATCGAAGAAATAATTAACAAGAATTAAAACCCCGAATGGTACGCGTGACAAATGGCAATAGACTCATAACCCACTGATATTAGGACCTTCTTAACACCATTTTACCACAGAAAAATAAGCCTCATGGGCTGATTTGAAATCGGGTTAAAAATCTCTTAAAAAACACGTTTTTAGGCCATTTTACGGGTACCGATCAAGTAAACAAACAACGTATGCATAACAAATGGCCATAGGATCAAAAAGTCCAGATATTAAGACCATCTTAAGGTCGACATAATCATGATATATAAGCCCTAGGGGCTGTTTTAAAATGACACCTTTAAATCCATTAAAAAAACATGTTTTTAGCCATTTTTACGCATACATGATGATCATATGACAACATATGATGGCGCGTGATACCACTATAGGTGATGTATGAAATAAATAAACATATTAAACATATAAACGCAGCGGATAAACATCACCAACAACGGATCCATAGTGCCATATGATCAATCAAATAATAATAAACACATAAGTTATACCTTTGTAGCGTGATCCGGGAGTCACCAACAATACTTATGGATCGACTAGGAAAAGAACCACAAGTGACCAAAGGAGATCACCTCTATGATATGTCCACACTACACGTCCTTGATCACCACCCGATGCTAGTCTTAACCCCGTAACAATGATTCTTGCAACAACCTACACTAGATTATATCAAGAAAAGATCAAAACCACAAACCCTAGGGGTGTTGGTTTTTGTGCCGTGACCTAGAGAGGGAGAGAGGAGGGAGAAGAGGGTTTTGATCAGCTTTAATGTTAATTGTTAATTGATTTGATCAAATCTCCTTTGATCTTATCAATTACCAACTTACACATAGGCCCTTAAACAAGTTCCATGAATCCCTTTAACTCTCCCCTATGGACGGCCACATGTAGGGCCCACAATGGGCTTGCCCGTTGTTGGCCCAGTCCAAAAACACTAAGTCTAACTTAGTATTTAATGGCCCGTTATCGATCTCGAGTTACGTAGTCGTTTATATATATTGTAAATACGATAAATACAATCTATAAAATGGTGTCTCTGTGTATAAGTGTGTGACCCCATAGGCTCACATATATCTAGCCATATAATTAGTGATTATGACACGAGCATACTCCAACAATAGATACATGTTGTATCTTAGTTACTGACACACATAAGCTAGCAAGTAGCTCGATATGTCTTGACAAGACTTAACAATATTGTAAAGATCTTCTTGGACTATAAAAGAAGATCTTAGCTTAGTAGTCAAGTGTGACTTCTAATTGTAACTAACTTTCATATCTGTTAAGAACATAGAACAAACACAACAATATCACAAGTCATAAGAACATAAGATTCAAGGTTGTAACCCTAGTGATAAAGAAAAGATCACTCGTATTATTTTGAATAATATTGAATCGTTTGGTGTTAACATTGCATGTTCATTGTTTGTTACTAAAGCATTACTTTCCATTTCCATAATACAAATAACCTTCTAAGTGTGATTAAGTAGATTCCGCATACTTAATCATATTAACTCAATATATCATATACACAAAGTCACAAAGGTTTAACCACCTTACAGTGTATTCGATCGTTTTCTAACAAGTGGTATCAGAGCAAGGCTGATATAGTTGATTTAGAAGAAGTAGAAATGGATGCACAAGATACTGCTACAAATGTTGCTGCAAAGTTGCCCATGATCAAACAGAATGAGTTTGAGTTATGGAGGTTGAGAATTGAGCAATATTTTATGGTTCAAGATTATGCTCTTTGGGATATCATTTTGTATGGTGATTCTTTTACACTAGGTTATACAGATGTCATTCTTGAAGGCAAAACTGATAGAAGAAGAAATACTGGACCAACTACTGGTGATGAGAGGATACAGAAGAGGAATGATCAAAAGGCAAGGAACTTGTTGCTTATGACCATTCCTGGTGAGCAAATGTTATCTTTTAGCAAGTATCCTGATGCCAAAACTCTTTTTGAAGAGATTTGTGCATGGTTTGGTGGTAATGAAACCACCAAGAAAACACAGAAGACATTGCTGAAACAACAATTTGAAAATTTCAGTTCAAATAGCAATGAATCACTTGATAAGTTGTTTTCTAGATTACACAAGCTTGTCAGTCAGCTAGGTGTATTGGGTGTTGAGATAGCAAAGGAAGATCTCAACATGAAGTTTTTGAGAAGTCTACCTATTGAGTTTGGTACTCATGTGATTGTCTGGATGAACAAACCAGACATAGAAACCATGAAACTCAATGATTTGTACAACAACTTCAAAATTGTTGAACAAAGTCTGAAAAAGTCTGGGAACTATAGTACTAGTTCTGGGAATGTGGCACTCTTGTCATCTCCTAGTATTAGTAAGTCAGAAGAGGTAGATGAAGATGAAAGTGTTTCTAATGCTAACTATGGTGGTCCTTCTACTAGTTCACAAAAGAATGCTGCTGTTCTTGGAGATCCAACATTCTATGTGTTTTTGTCTAGTCAAAATAGTGAATCCACTCTAAATCATGAAGACCTTGAGCAGGTAGATGATGATGATTTGGAGGAAATGGACATCAAGTGGCAAGTTGCTTTACTTAGCAAGCTGCTGGGTTTGATAAGAAGAAAGTAGAGTGTTTCAACTGTCATAGGATGGGACATTTTGCTAGAGAGTGTAGAAACCCAAGGAAGCAGGATAATAGGAACACATGGTATAAGCAAGAGAAGAGAAAGGAGATCACAGTGGAAGAGCCAAAGGCTATGCTAGCCATAGATGGGATTAACTATGATTGGAGCTTCATGGCTGATGAAGAGGAAGCACCAACAAATGCTGCACTGGTGGCCACTGAGACTGCTCTAATGGCCTTTTCTGATTCAGAGGTAAATTCCATAATTAAATGTACTGAATCATGCTCTGCTCTTAAAGCTTATGAAGATCTTAAAAAAAGATTTGATGATCAACTAGAACAGTTATATGATGCATTAGCTAATTTAGGTAATCATAAAAGAGGTATAGCTGTTCTTGAAAAACAACTTTTACATTTTCAAGGAAATGAATCTAAGTTTTCTGATGACATGAATGCTCTAAAAAGAGGCATAGAGTTCAGAGATGAAATAATTTGTAGGCAAAATGAATCATTAGCTAAAGCTGAAAATAAAACTGAAAATGTTAAGATAACAGTAGATGCTTTAGCTCATGCCTCAGATGGAGTAAATAAAATTTGGGAAGCTCAAGTAATTAATAAAGCTAAGTCTGGTGTAGGATACAAGTCTGTCCCTCCACCATACAGAGGTGTTCCTTCACCTCCTGGTATTGACCTAGCACACACAGGATTTGCTGAGTTTCAAGAACCAATAATGGAATATGGTTCTAAGTCTGCTGAGGGTCCTAAGTTGGAAAAAGTAAGTGAGAGTTTACCTAAAACTTCACTTTCTGAGGACAAGGTGTCCTCTGATAGGAAAGCAGATGCTATAGTTGTTGAGGAATGTACAACTGATAGTGATGATGAACAGGTTATGTCTAAACCTGAAAAAGTTAAGAAAGCAGGAACAAAGGTTCCTAAAGTGGTCAAAAAGGATACTGTTAAGCCTAAATCAAACATTAAACATGTTAGGCAACCAGTAAAATATTGTGAACAATATAGATCCACTAACAAGCCCAGAGGTAACCAAAGGAGTTGGAATAACCTCAAGTCTCACCAACTAGGTTATGACTTTGCTTTTTACAACAAAGCTTGTTATACATGTGATAGTTTTGATCACCTTACAGCTTTCTATAATAAATGGGTATCTGGGTATGAAATCAATAGGGTGAATTTCAAAAGGCAAACTCCTCAATCTCACTTTCACTCTAGTTCTAATGTTAACAGAACTAAACCCAAAACAGTTTCAGTTAAGTCTGGCTTAAAACAAGTTAATTCTGCTAGACCATACATGACTGTTTACCCAAAATCAACAGATAAGGGTGCAAAAACATTTTACAAACATGCACCAAAGACTGTTCAAAGGCCCATTCAAACAAAAGCAGTGGTCCAAAAACAAGTTTGGAAAATTAAGGGTTCAACTACAAAGCAAGCAGTTAATTCTGCTAGGCAAGTAGTTAATTCTGCTGCTAAGGGAAACATGGCAAATGCTGTTAAGGCCTCAGCATGTTGGATTCTTAAATCCAATGTTGCATCAACTGTTCTTAAGAGATTAAATTTCATTGATGCAAGAGGCAGATCCAAGTCAGTAATGGCTTGGGTCCCCAAAGGAAACTAATACTTCTTATTACTGTGCAGGAACATTCAATTGATCATCAAGAGGATCAAGGATACTCAGATAGTGGATGTTCAAGGCACATGACAGGCAACAAGTCTTATCTCTCAGATTTTCAATCAATAAATGGAGGCTATGTTACCTTTGGAGGAGGTGTTGGTGGCAAAATTTCCGGTAAAGGTACCATTAAAACTGGAAATTTAGATTTTGAAGATGTGTACTATGTACAAGAGCTTAAGTATAATCTTTTTAGTGTCTCACAAATGTGTGACAAAAAGAACAAAGTTCTTTTCTGTGACACTGAATGTCTTGTGCTTTCTCCTGATTTTAGGATGCCTGATGAAAGTCAAGTACTTCTTAAAATTCCTAGAAAGGACAATATGTACAGTGTTGACATGAAGAACATTGTTCCTAAAAAGGATTTAACTTGTCTTGTAGCAAAGGCCACATTGGATGAATCAATGAAATGACATAGAAGGCTTGGTCATATTAATTTCAAAACCATAAATAAAATTGTTAAGAATGGTTTGGTAAGAGGTTTACCTCACAAAAGATTTGAAAATGATCAAACATGCATTGCTTGTCTTAAAGGCAAACAACACAAAGCCACTTGTAAGCCCAAAATTTTTAACTCTATCAATCAATCTTTATTTATGCTTCATATGGACTTATTTGGACCTGTTTCAGTAAGTAGTATCATGCATAAGAGATATTGTCTTGTTATAACTGATGACTATAGCAGATTTACATGGGTTTTCTTTTTAGGTTCTAAGGATGAAACTTCTAGCATTCTTAAGACATTCATTACACAGATAGAAAACCAAGTAGACAAGAAAGTGAAAGTCATTAGATGTGATAATGGGATAGAGTTTAAGAATAGAGTTATGGATGATTTCTGCAAAGAAAAAGGTATTAGGAGAGAATTTAGTGTTGCTAGAACTCCACAACAGAATGGTGTTGTTGAGAGAAAGAATAGAACACTGATAGAAGCTGCTAGAACTATGTTAGCTGACTCTAAGCTACCTATAACTTTTTGGGCAGAAGCAGTCAACACTGCTTGCTATGTTCAAAATAGAGTTTTAGCTGTACAACCTCACAATAAGACATCATATGAAATTTTTAGAGGTAGAACTCCTGCAATAGGATTTCTTAGACCTTTTGGATGTCATGTGACAATTCTAAATACCTTAGACCATTTAGGAAAATTCGATGGTAAAGCAGATGAAGGATTCTTTGTTGGATATTCTCTTAATAGCAAAGCATTTAGAGTATACAACACAAGAACCAGGATTATAGAGGAAAACCTACATGTGGAGTTTTTGGAGAATAAATCCAATGTAGAAGGTCAAGGACCAAAATGGCTATTTGATCTTGAGACTCTAACCCATTCTATGAATTATGTGCCTGTTGTTGCAGAAACTAATGATTTTTCAGGTTCACAAGCAACAGATGATGCAAGGTTAGAAAAGGAGACAAATCAAGATCATGTTTGGATGCCAATATGGTCAAGTACAAGTGTGGAATCAACTTCAACAATTGGTGAATCTTCTTCTGGTAAAGCTAAAGAAGATGTTGAAGATGAATACAAGGAAGATGGAACAAATGATCAAGAAAATAGTTCTGCTGTTGATAATGCTGGTGAAACAGACTTAACTGAAGAACCAGAATTAACTGCTGAAACAGACTTAACAAAAGAAGCAGAATTAACAGAAGATGAGGTGGATTTGAGCAATCTCCCACCAAACTATCATGTTCCACTTACACCACACACCAGGATTCACAAAGTCCACTCCCTAGAAAATGTGATTGGAGATATACAATCAGGTGTGAAGACAAGGCAACAACTGATGTCTTCAGACCAACAAGGGCTTCTTGATGCCCTTTATGCTTCAAAACAGCATGAATTTTCAAACTCTTGCTTGTTTGTATATTTTCTCTCACAAGATGAACCAAAGAACATTCTGAAAGCCTTAGATGATTCAAGCTGGGTAGAAGCTATGCAAGAGGAGCTTCTTCAGTTCAAGATTCAGAAAGTTTGGGTGCTAGTTGATTTACCTAAGGATGCAAAGGTAATTGGCACTAGATGGGTTTTCAAGAATAAAAGGGATGAAAGGGGAATAGTGATTAGGAATAAGGCTAGATTAGTGGCCTAAGGGTACACACAACAAGAAGGGATATACTATGACGAGGTTTTTGCTCCAGTAGCAAGACTTGAGGCAATTAGGCTTTTCTTAGCTTATGCTTCATTTTTAGGCTTCACAGTTTACCAAATGGATGTCAAGAGTGCATTTTTATATGGTACTATTGAAGAAGAGGTGTATGTCTCACAACCTCCAGGGTTCATTGATCCTGACCATCCAGACAAAGTGTACAGAGTAGTAAAAGCTCTTTATGGCCTTCATCAGGCACCTAGAGCATGGTATGAAACATTTGCTTCCTACTTAATAGAGAATGGATTTCAAAGAGGAAAAATTGATCAGACACTATTCATCAAACAGCACAAGAAGGATCTTCTGTTAGTGCAGGTGTATGTGGATGACATTATCTTTGGGTCTACAAGGAAATAGATGTGTTTGGAGTTTGAGAAGCTTATGCATGATAAGTTTCAGATGAGTTCCATGGGGGAACTTACATTCTTTTTGGGTTTGCAAGTTAAACAGTCATATGAAGGCATATTTATTAGTCAAGATAAATATGTTTCTAAGATACTTAGGAAGTTCAACTTTGCTGATTCAAAAGTGGCAAGCACACCAATGGACTCTGAGAAGCCACTTCTAAAAGACTTAGATGGAGACAATGTAGATGTACACACTTACAGATCTATGATAGGTTCTTTGATGTATCTTACATCATCAAGACCTGATATCATGTTCTCTGTTTGTGCTTGTGCAAGATTTCAAGTAACTCCAAAGGTTTCTCATTTAATAGCAGTCAAGAGGATTTTTAGATATCTCAAGGGTAAACCTAGGTTGGGTTTATGGTATTCAAGGGAATCTCCTTTTGACTTGGTAGCATTTTCGGATAGTGATTATGCTGGTGCTAGCTTGGACAGAAAGTCAACAACTGGAGGATGTCAATTCCTTGGGTGTAGACTTATCTCATGGCAGTGTAAGAAGCAAACCATTGTGGCTACTTCAAAAACTGAAGCTGAATATGTAGCTGCTGCAAGTTGCTGTGCTCAAGTCCTATAGCTTCAAAACCAACTTCTTGACTATGGGTACAATTTTATGAACACTGTCATTCATATTGATAATAGTAGTACAATTTGCATTATTAAAAATCCAGTACAACATTCTAAAACAAAACACATTGAAATTAGACATCACTTTATAAGAGACTGCAATGAGAAAAGATTAATTCAAGTTCTTAAAATTGCTTCAGAACACAACTTTGCAGATCTGCTAACAAAAGCTTTTGATGTTGGAAGGTTTCAATACTTAGTAGCAAGTATAGGAATGCTTAATCCTTAAAATTTTCAATCTGATGTGTTTTTGTATATAAATTTTTGTTAGTACTGCTAGCTTTGTCAATTAATGCTGCTATTACAAAAGTTT
Organism: Artemisia tridentata subsp. tridentata; assembly: GCA_021014915.2. Lineage (NCBI taxonomy): Eukaryota > Viridiplantae > Streptophyta > Magnoliopsida > Asterales > Asteraceae > Artemisia > Artemisia tridentata. The sequence continues at coordinate 66,310,141 of CP139507.1, forward strand.
GTGCTGTTTGTACAAATTTAAATTGTGTTATTTATTCAGATTAGTCCTATTTTTATTCTAATACAAGACAAGTACTTTGTACATTGTTCTTTTGGTTTTAGACTAACTATTTCAGGTATGAATATTTGAGCACAAAAGAAGTTTCAAGTGAAATGTGTGAGCAGCAGAATGGAGATACTAGTTGCTAACATAATAGGTTCATGATAGAAAAAGTTTGGGAATTTCAAACCTCCTTAAAACTTCTTTCTTGAAACCTGATTATGAAATTTCACATTGAATTGATGACTTAGTTGATCAGAAAGTAACTGATACAACTCACTTTCTATCATTTTATACTTTTAAGTATAATGAGCAAGTCTAAGGACATCTGATAGAAAGAACAGCTAGTGAAAGTGAATCTAACACTTGTGTTAGAGGCAACAATTGCTATGAGCTGGAAACCCTGTCAAGAAAGCCTTTTGAATAGGTTTATCTTTACACAGGCAGTTATTTATAACTGAAAACATTGGTTCTCACACAACCAGAGGTTGCTTTAAACCGAAATCTTGATTAAGTGTCTGTTATACACTTAATCCCTTCAAAATGGTTGAAAGCAGTATGGTTTTTCATAATAAAATCAAGTACATACTGCTAAGGCAAAAGTTTCTTAAAAAGGATTTTCAAAAGGACTCAGTAAAACCATCCATTGATGGATAATGAGTCAATGCCCCATGAATCACCTCTCATAGGAGTTAACACACCTAGAAGTGATGAGGGCAGCAAATTAAACTCTTAAGGAATTGATGGCTACATGTACAACATTGTCTGATAACAAGTTCTAATTGATAGCTCAGATGATGGGGAGAGAAATATTTTGGTACATTGTGAGAGATCTTCCAAACAGGGGAGGAAATGTTATTTGCATCTCAGGGGAGGAAATGTCTCAGGGGAGGAAATAAATCCAAAGAATGAAGATTAACCAATGAAAGGGAGGAAAAGACAAGAGCATACAAGATGATGACATAGAGGTTGAAAATGACAAGAACAGAGCTGATTCTGGAGTATTATATATATTCAGAAGGGATGAAGCATTCCAAAGGAGAAAGTTCTATCTAGGTCAAACGAAGAAAAGTGTGACATTTCAGTTCACTATGTTTGTTCATCACTTGCAAAGGCATGCTGATAGATGATTTCACTTGTTGAAACAAGCATCCAAGATACACAGCACCATTGCCTCTTATAATTCCTCCATCCAAGGAAATTGCACCATCTTTTAGGACAATGTTTGAAGCCTGAAGATGTCTATTGATATTGTTGAAGTCAAAGATCAGAAAGCAGATGAGTTACTGAGATAGATGTTAATCTGTCAGAATTGAAGAAAGTTCAGTCCAAGGGTCTGACTATGAAGTGTTTGAAAGATCTTCACAATTCCTCATTTAATTCAGAAAACATGTTGAAATGGATTCACATGTTTAGGGGAGGATTGTTGGGAATTAAATATTCTGAAGTTTAAGTATCAGGAAATTCTCTTAGGTGATTAAATCTGGTAGCAGTAGAGTTAAGTCTGGTGAGTACCTAGTTAAGTCTGCTGGTTAAGTCTGGTCGTTGAAGTTAAGTTTGGTGGTTAAGTCTAGCGATTAATTCTGGTGAGTAACAGAATTAAGTCTGCTCTTCGAATGTTAAGTCTGCTTGCTGGAGATATTAAGTCTGGTTGACTGGATGGATAAGTATACTAAAGTCAATAATACACGGTAGATAATATCTTATCCCATGTGCTCAGTCATTATGTTATATACACAGAACAAGTTGTAAACATAGATACATGTTGTATCTTAGTTACTGACACACATAAGCTAGCAAGTAGCTCGATATGTCTTGACAAGACTTAACAATATTGTAAAGATCTTCTTGGACTATAAAAGAAGATCTTAGCTTAGTAGTCAAGTGTGACTTCTAATTGTAACTAACTTTCATATCTGTTAAGAACATAGAACAAACACAACAATATCACAAGTCATAAGAACATAAGATTCAAGGTTGTAACCCTAGTGATAAAGAAAAGATCACTCGTATTATTTTGAATAATATTGAATCGTTTGGTGTTAACATTGCATGTTCATTGTTCGTTACTAAAGCATTACTTTCCATTTCCATAATACAAATAACCTTCTAAGTGTGATTAAGTAGATTCCGCATACTTAATCATATTAACTCAATATATCATATACACAAAGTCACAAAGGTTTAACCACCTTACAGTGTATTCGATCGTTTCCTAACACTTAACTTCACTAGGGATGATGCAAGCTCGCCATTTCGGGGAGAAATGAAGTTAACTCCAAGGACACACCCTTTTTGTTTTGACAAAAGGGGGAGAAAGGTGTAAACAGAGAAAGTAACGAGGGAGAAGAGTGTAAACAAAGAAGGTAATGTTAAAGCTAGTACGGACACAAGTAACTTTTTTACATTTTACTTTCTATCACGTTTACATATTTTGTCATCATCAAAAAGGGAGAGATTGTTAGTGCAAGCAGTCTCGTTTGTTTTGATTGATGACAAACATGTAACTTGATACATAACGTAAAATGTACAAGTTACTTGTAATCTTATTTTGTCTCAACAATACATTCAACACCTCTCAAGTCCTCGTATGGTACAACACAGGTTCGTACATGTTTGTTATGTGGCATTATGATCAAACCCTTAACAAATCATTTGGAATGTTTAAAATACGGCTAGGTCATTAAGTATTTTAAAAAGACTAACCATTCTACTTAGAACCTTATTTCACATTTTGCATATACAAGTACTTTTACTTGTACATCATGTTTCCTAAGATTAATAGGATAAGTACACTTTAGGTGTCAAACTAACATGATACAAATTGGTAAACATATATTAGTTAAGCTAGTATATACATAGGACATACATTTATACATTTACATTATTTACATTTTAATTCTTAAAATGGAAATATGTTCATGACATCATTGCATACATCATTTGGATATCTTTAGGATATCTTATAGATTTAGTAAATATTTTTGAAAGATCTTGAAGCATAAGATTAGATTGTGTAAGATCTTGGTTAGATATGGAAAGATCTTGAAAGCTTTGAATATCTTGGAGAGATCTTGAAGCATAAGATTAGATTGTGTAAGATCTTGGTTAGATATGGAAAGATCTTGAAGCATAAGATTAGATTGTGTAAGATCTTGGTTAGATATGGAAAGGTCTTGAAAGATTTGAAATATATTTTAGAAATATCTTGAAGCAAAGGAGTTGACTTTGTTAGATTGTGTAAGATATGGAAAGATTTGTGAAGATCTTAGCTGTCATCCACTGGCGGAACCAAATGGTTCAATGGACGGACCCCAGGATTTGGGTCCACCAAATCCATGGCCTGTAGGAACAGTTTTCCTATAAATAGTAGCCCATTGTTTACCCATTGTTTTCAACCCACTAGAACACACATTCTCTCTACTCTTTGCATACATTTAGATCAATAGGAAACCATGTAAAAACACACATTAATCACCCTTTTCATAATGATCATAATGTTACTAACTTTCATTATGTTGTAAGCATACACTCGTAATGATCCTGTGAAGCAAGCTCAGAGATCGTGAGTCATCATCCACCATAAGCATAGCATACTTCCTCATCCACCAAGAAGGTTAGAAGATCTTGAAGTCATCATTCATCAAAGCATACCAACATATGAAGATTCAAGACCACTTGACATCCTCAATGTTTGAAGACTTCTTATTCAAGAAGTTCATGTAGATTCCACATATATGAAGATCCATCACAACAAGTTTAGGGAGCTTGTGATCTTCATCCATTGAAGGCTTCCTATCAATGGAAGTTCATTTAGATTAGTCATTCATATCCATGACCCATTTATGTCATGGATCATCATTGTAAACATCATTGCATCACAATCTAAACACCAAACTAGATTAGATGGTTTATGTGTTTGTGCCATAAAACACAAGGTTTCTATGTTGGGCCATAAAACATATTGGGAGTGGTTGTACCCTTGTAAAAGAACTCGACATCTAGCTTAGTGTCGGAAAAAGTATAAGCGATGACGGGAGTGGTTGTACCCATGTAAAAGAACTCGACATCTAGCTTAGTGTCGGAAATTGTATAGGCGACGTCAGGTTGGTTCTACCTTGAACTAGAACTCGGTATTTAGCTTTGTACCGGAAAAAGTGTAAGCGACGATTGTAAGGTTTTCTCCGCCGAGAAGGGAGCTTGTTGATCTAGTGAAGTAACTCTCGAGTTGGGTACTCGGGGAGTGGAGTAGGGCGGAGAGGAGCTCCGTGACCGAACCACTATAAATCATCGTGTTTGGTTTGCACTTTCTTTTACTTACATCTTTACTTTTATATTTGCATTATATGATTGCTTGTGTTGTGACTTGGTGATTATACTTATGTGATAACATGTTTTAGTTTATGCTAGTCATAAACTACAATTGACATCTTTCGTATTAGAACAAGCTAAATTGGAAATTTGATACAACAAGTTTTAAGTTTTTAAAACGGGAACGTATTTACCCCCCCTCTACATTTTCACAGCTTCCACAAGAGTTCGATTTCTTCTTTCAACTACCCCATTCTGCTGTGGAGTTCTAACAACAGATATCTGATGTGTGATTCCAACATCTTCAAAATAAGATCTTAACTCCTGATTTGTGAATTTTGTACCATTGTCTGTTCTTACAATCCTTACTAGAGCTTGAAGTAGGACTTTAACATGCTTCAGAAAGGTGATGATGATGCCTGGTGCTTCGTCTTTTGATCTCAGAAACTTTACCCATGTATATCTTGAATAGTCATCGACGATAACAAGAATATACTTCTTCCCATTAATGCTTTCAACTCTCATTGTGCCACATAAGTCCATGTGCAACATATGTAACTTTGCTTCTGAACTGGGTACGGTTTTAGGTCTATATGATGCCCTTTTGCTTTTTACTTGTTTCCATGATGGACATAAGTGATCCTTGGTGTATTTGAACTTAGGAAGTCCGGTGACGATGTTGTCTTTGGCAAGTTTGTTGATGTTATCGAAATTGAGATGTGATAATCTTTTATGCCACAACCAGGACGTTGTTCGCATGCTCTTGTCACAAGACATATTGGTGATGAAGAGGCCATTTGGTTGATGTCGATAACATATAGGTTGGTGCCGCGATTTCCAGTTAAGAGATCATTGCCAATCAAATTTCTAACAAAACACGTGTTTCTCCTAAATGCAACCTCTAAATCTGCATCACAAAACTGCCCAACTAAAAACAAGTTGTGTCCCAACCCTTCGACGTAGTAAACTCGAGTGATCAAATAATTCCCAAACTGAAGATCTCCATAACCCAGAATAGCTGCTACATGATCATTTCCAAAGCGTACAGTTCCCATGAATTTCCAGACAAAATTGATCAGCAGCTTTCGATTCCCGGTCATGTGCTTGGAGCAACCCGAGTCGACGATCCAAAGACATATTTCGATAACCTGCGAAGAACAAAAGAGTTTGTATTTGGAAACCGTTTTGAATTTGGTTCCATGGGGTTAGGGGTAAAATCCGGATCACACTCATAGAAAGTTTCTACTGGTTCAATTTGAACAACTTTCGATTTGCCATTCTGGAGTATGAACTCTCTACCCGTTTGTTTCCATACACAATACTTAAGATAGTTCCTAGGCATTTGACTACTAGTGGTTAACCTAACGCGTGCAATTAGTCTTCCTATTGATCTAGATCTAGCACAAGTTCATTTTGGAACGTTTTTCTGTTCAGGCGTAACGGGTACATTTTTAGAAACATAATCATCACAAACATCATTAGTTAAACGTTTCTTGCACATTAAACTACAGTTGCTCAATTTTAAATGGGGATGAACGAAGAATGATCCATGTTCAAATTACCCCAGAAGTCGTATATTTTGGCACTCATGTATGACATATGCGGCTAAACCGGTATTCCCACAACGGGGTTATCCAAAGATTTTTCACCCAACATGGTTTAAACCATGATCTCGTGAAATCTCAAATACATAAATGATTGATGACACTAGATCACCAATATGATCAGCATATACACACATTACGCAAACCAGACTCATGAAACATTCGACTACTTATAAACATCTTATACTTATGCATCAACAACTAAATGATAGTCACGTTAAAGCTTACTCAAAATGTTAAACAACAATCACAACAATACAATCACTTAAATGAACTTACATCTCATCTCAACGAACACACAAAACCAACTCAAGTCAAAACTGCAACACACGTCCTCATGACCAACGCCGCTTCAAAGCAGGTTCACTTATCACGAACCCGCCCGTTTTACCATCTCTACAATTTACACAAAACTTGCTCCATAATTCACCAAAGTAACTTTTCACAACCACACTCCAAATACAAAAAATTACAATGGTAACATTTTGTTGATTAAAACAAAAAAATCTTTTTGACATTTGCTATTTATATGTCGCCCCAAAGTCACCAAACAACATCAACAAAATTAGGGTTCTTTTATACACAATGAGTACCTGAATTCACATCAAATTTTGGTATAAATTTGTCGACTTCAATTCAGCATCATTGCAATTATAGCAATCAAACGTTTTCATTTGTTACTGTCTTTGTTTTTGCTACTTGATACTTAGGGTTCTTGAGCTTGCTGACGTGGATACTAAGCTTGATTTGATATTGATTCATTGTGTACTTATGTTTAAATGATTAAAGTTTTGTTTTTTTGGGTACCCTTTATTGCATAAGTTAGAAATTTAGTATTTTTTTTAAGGTTTTGGTGATTTGTAAGATATGAGTAGACGGATAAGGCGAAAAGTGGTTAGGAAGGGAGGAAATGAGTTGGATTCCGTTGGGTTATCCGAAACGGGTGTTTCAGGTTTTTTAAGTGAAAAGGAAATGGTGGATTGGACTAGGTTGCCTGATGATACTGTTATACAGTTATTTGGTTGTTTGAGTATTCGTGATCGTGCAAGTTTATCGTCAACGTGTAGGAACTATAGAGATCTTGGTTGTTCTAGTTGTTTATGGCAAAGTTTGGATTTGCGTGCGCATAAATGTGATTGGAATGTGTCGGCGTTATTAGCTCCACGATGTGTGAATTTGAAAAAGGTGAGGTTTCGTGGAGCTGAGTCTGCTGATGCGATTATTAATTTGAAAGCGATAGATTTGCGTGAGATTAGTGGTGATTATTGTAGGAAGCTTACGGATTCGACATTGTCTGCTATTGCAGCACGTCATGAGTGTCTTGAGAGTTTGCAACTTGGGCCTGATTTTTGTGAAAAGATTAGTAGTGATTGTGTTAAAGCGATAGCGTTATGCTGCCCGAAGTTAAGGAAGCTTAGGTTATCGGGAATCCGGGAAGTTAATGGAGATGCAATAGATGCCTTAGCTAAACACTGCCCGGATTTAACTGAAGTTGGTTTTATTGATTGTCTTTTAGTTGATGAGAGTGCGTTAGGTAATCTTGTATCAGTTCGTTTCCTCTCTGTGGCGGGATCCACAGGTTTAAAGTGGCTTTCCGCCACAAATAGTTGGATCAAACTCATTAATCTAAGAGGTTTAGATCTTTCTAGAACCGACATTGTTCCCAGCGTCATTGTAAGGCTATTATCATCGCTAAATAGTTTGAAAGTGTTGTGTGCGTTAGACTGCCCATCGTTAGAAGAAGACACAAGCTTTGTCGCTGATCAAAACCTTAGAGGAAAACTTATGCTTGCGTTTTTTAACGATATATTTAAAGGAGTCTCTACTTTGTTTAACGATAGTACTAAAACAAATAAAGATAGAGATATTTTCACAGATTGGAGAAAAGATTTAAGAAACAAAGATAGAAATGTTGACGAGATTGTCACGTGGCTGGAATGGATTCTTTCCCATTCGCTTCTACGTATCGCTGAGAGTAATCCACAAGGTTTGGATAATTTCTGGCTTAATCAAGGTGCGGCGTTGTTGCTCAATTTTACGCAAAGTGCTCAAGAGGATGTTCAAGAAAGGGCTGCCACTGGTCTTGCGACATTTGTGGTTATTGATGATGAAAATGCTAGCATTGATGAGGGAAGAGCTAAGGCAGTAATGAAAGATGGTGGCATACGTCTCCTTTTAAACCTTGCACGATCGTGGCGCGAGGGACTTCAGTCAGAAGCTACAAAGGTTAATATCTTATTTCTTAAGAAATTGTATCATGGTGGGTAATGTTTTAGTGATAGTGACTATATATCTGCTGAATATGTGTAGGCTATAGCAAATTTGTCGGTGAACGCGAGTGTGGCAAAATCCGTTGCAGAAGAGGGAGGCATTACTGTTCTTGTAAACTTAGCGAGATCTATGAACATATTGGTAGCTGAAGAAGCTGCCGGAGGACTTTGGAATCTTTCTGTTGGAGAAGATCATAAGGTTGCATACTGTTTAACCGTTTTTTATAAACATATTGTTTTATCATTTTCATATAATTAACACTAATTAGTCTTATTTTCAGGACGCTATTGCTGAAGCTGGTGGTATAAAAGCGTTAGTTGATATGATTTTCAAATGGTCTAATGATGGTGACGGAGTCTTGGTTTGTGCCTTTATTCCTATGTCACACGTTTATGGCTTTCCTAACGTCTTAGCAAAACTGTAAACTGATAAGGATTTTGATATCTTGTTTTACAGGAACGAGCAGCTGGTGCACTTGCAAATTTGGCTGCTGATGACAAGTGTAGCATGGAAGTTGCAGCTTTTGGTGGTATTCGTGCTTTAGTAATGCTTGCTTGCAACTGCAAGCATGAGGGAGTGCAAGAACAGGTAACTTTGCCTGACAAATACTTTGCATAATTTGCTGGTGCTGTCACAATTGAATTAGCAATTGTTGCATGCTATCTTTAACTTGTGATGACATGCTTATAGTGTTTTTATGTTACATGTACATTATAACAATTTACATCAATTTATTTTCTAGGCTGCTCGTGCATTGGCTAATTTGGCCGCTCATGGAGATAGCAACTCTAACAATGCTGCTGTTGGACAAGAAGCAGGAGCTCTTGCAGCACTCATTCAGCTGACTCGGTCTCCGAAAGATGGTGTTAGGTACCGCCATATGATAATGTGATTTCATTGCTTCTTTAATCCAGCATTCCAGTTATCTTTGGGTATTTTGAAAATGAGGACGAGTCCCTCCACCCAAAGGAGTGTATATTTCAGTATATGCCGAGATAAATACAACATTTTTTTCTTTATAGCAAAGTTTTAATTCGAAACTAGGTCTTCTCTGAATAGTAGTCATTACAAACTATTGATAGTATTGATCTGATCGAGATTATTAAAGGATGGTCAAACAATTAAACTAAATGACTGGCCAGTCAATCTTTGCATTTATTGTGAAATGGGTGGAATATAAAATGTATCTTCTGGTTTTTAATTTTTTACGTAGATGGAAACAATGCTATTTTATTCCAGCACTCTTTTTTTTTTGTAATGTTAACTTTGCCTTTTCTACAGGCAAGAAGCAGCTGGTGCTTTGTGGAATTTATCATTCGACGATAGAAATCGTGAAGCAATTGCGTCAGCTGGTGGCGTTGAAGCCTTGGTATGTGCCTTACATCCCAAATAGCTCTAAGCATCATAAACTATATGCATTTAATCTCTTAAATGGGCACTACATAGTACATACACTATTAAGTGCAATCTGTTTGATACCTCAGTAGAAAGTATATGATTAATCGTAATGAGATCAATTTGAAGTTAAGTAGTCAACTAGCGCTTCCGGTTGTGCGCGGACATTTCTTAAAGGGTGTTCACAAGGGAGCGTTTATGGAATCTCATATGGATGTAATCCTATTAAGAACCTAACTCGAACAATTAAACCCGACTATAGAATGACAAGGATGTTGCAATATCGTCCCGTAAAATCTTTCAGGGTATTGTGGTAGACATTAGGCGACAGCCTGCTAATCTGCTATAAAGATTGTTTGTAGATCTTTCTTTATCTACCTGGAAAACATAGAACTTTGAGGGGATTTGTGTGACATCAAAATTTATAAGGGATCACAAGTAAAAACTAGCAAAAAGTTATTTGCACTTTTTATCTTTCATTCTTTTCTCTCACATCATTCTTTACGAAGATGAAACTTTGATATAATCCCCTTGCCGTTATGTCTCTTTTTTCTCAAAAAGTATTGCTGGCCACACCTTAACATTGCAAGATCCATGATTTTGATAAGCACTTCTAGGGATCAATTAAGTTCCGTTAGAAGATTACAACTAAGTAGGTCAATCAAGAAGATAAGAAACAGATTAACGAAGCTTTAGTTGAATTACCAATGGAGTGGAATGTTTGTTACAAGTTGGAATTGCAATGACTTGAATAATTCCTTCCAAAACAAACTCACAAATACCTTGTCCCTATTAGATATAATGTTCTTAGGCGGACCATGTAACTTGTAAATGTTGTCTAAGAATACCTTAGCCACTTGTGTTGCAGTGCCATGGAATGATCATATTTCTTGTCAACTACCACAAAGAGTCAAAGATAACATCCTTACCTTGTGATTTGGGAAGTCCCTTAATGAAGTCCATAGAAATGCTTATCAATATACTGTTAGGAATGGGCGGAGGTTGTAGCAGTCCTGGATAAGCTTCCATATTTGGTTTAAACCTTTGACATGCATCACAACTCCTTACAAATTGCTTAACATCTTTCCTCATCTTCCTCTAATAGAACATAGAACATAGAATAAAGCTTGTGAGTGGTGACTTTGACTCTTGAGTGTCCCGTGTCCCCTATTGGTCCACCATGAACTTGAGCTAACAATTCATTTCTCAAGTCTCCATTGTTGACTACTACCAGTTTACCCTTTCTCCTCAACTGCTGATTATTCTGAATGTAGTGACCTTGAACATTTGATGTCAACTGCAACTTAGATATTAATGTCTACAAGGATTAATCTTGTTCCATCACCCTTTGGTATAGATTCGTAGAAATGACAAAAGTGCTAACCATACTCAAAAGTTCAACAGAATTTTGCATTCTAGATAAGGCATCAACAATGACATTATCCACCCCCTTATAAACAATCTCATAATAAAAGCTCATAAGCTTTGGTAACCATTTGAGTTGAGTTGGAGTAGACATTCTCTGTCCAACAAGTATTTTAAACTGAAATAATTGCTTGTCCAACAAGCACCCTCTCCATTTCTCCAATGCTTGAATCACTGCTAGGAAGTCCTTCTCATATGTAGACATTAACGGGTGTTTTGGCAAATAGAGTTTTACTTAAGAAAGCTATTTGTGCATCACTTGTAACCGAGTCAAAGGTTTGCTCACTGCATAACATTTAATGAACCTCCTATAATACCCTGTCAACCTCAAAAATCCTTTCAACTGTTATATGGCTTGTATCTTAGCTCGATATGTGGCAAATATTCAACTTGATTAGTCCAAAAACACACTTACTGAGCTTAGCAAATAACTTGTCAGCTCTCATGGTCTCTAATATCATCAAAGAAATACCAATGTGAATTTTCTTAAGAAGGGCCATTCATTAAGGATTGAAATGTTGAAGGGGTTCTAAAATGGTTAACTTTCAGAAAATTGAAGTTATTATACCTAAGGATGCCGATTATGATGTTGGTTTACCGATTGATTCGGTTCTTGAGGTTAAGGTTAATGAAAGGTTGAAAAATTCATTATATGGGTACTTTATTGGTAAAAGATTTGCATTTCCCGTTGTTGATTGGTTCGTGCGCAACAATTGGGGAAAGTATGGTAATGAGAGAGTTACGATGAACGCTAATGGTTTCTTTTTCTTTTAAGTTCTCGTCTATTCAGGGTGCGGAATCTGTTCTTCGTAATGGTCCATGGATGATTCGTGGTATTCCTATATTCCTTAATAAGTGGTCTCCCGAGACAAACCTTTTGAAAGAGGACTTGTCTTGTGTTCCTGCTTGGGTGAAGTTCCATGATGTTCCGGTGGTTGCTTACACTTCGGATGGGTTGAGCTTGATTGCTTATAAGATTGGTACTCCTATGCTTCTTGACTCGTATACTAATAATATTTGTTTGGAATCATGGGGCAGGAGTAGCTATGCTAGAGCTTTAATTGAAATCAATGCGTTTAATGAGTTTCGTGATAATTTGGTATTGGCTGTTCCCAAACTCAAGGGTAGTGGATACTCGAAAGTTAATATTCGTATCGAATATGAATGGGAACCCCCTCGATGTAGTGCATGTTTGTTATATGGTCACTTTCTTGATGAGTGTCCCAAAGCTACACCTAAACATGCAGTTAATGCGGTTGAAAAAGGTAAAGGTCCGATTTCGGGTGCTACTAAGGAGGTGTCGAATGATGGGGTTACCAGCGTCAAGCGAAAATGTCCCACTTATAAGCGGGTTTTTGGGGTTTCTAAGACCAAGAAAATGGAGTATCGGCCGGTTGCTCCTAAGAATACCAAGGCTTCTCCTTCCAATGACGATACAAAGGAGGCGTCTACATCTAAACAACCAATTAAAGATGCTAAAGTGGTTAACACGTCAAATGCGTTTGGTGTTTTGGGTGATTTGGATGAGGATTCTAATGTTCATGTAGAACCTAGTGCTAACATTGCTTCTACCGTTGAACAATCCTCTACTTCAAATAGTAAAGATTCGGATTTTGGTAATGGAATTAGGAACATGGATAAACAGGCGAGTGCAACTATTGATTCATTTGGCAGTCCAAGTACTACATACTACATCTCTGGTTGAAAAGATTAATAATCTAGAAAGTCACAATTGAGGGGAAACTTGTGCTTCTGGGTGATGACGGGAAGCCGCTCCCTATGCAAAAGGAGACTAATGTGGGACACATGGGAAACAAAAGCATCCCTAGCTCGTCGAACGCTGCTCATTATGGTACTTCAAATAGTACACCTGACATGGTTAAAGATGGAAAGAAGGTAGGTAATCCGTTTTCTAAGGTTGGGAATTTGGTTATTTTGGATAGTGATCTTGATGATGATGAAGTTCTTGGGGACTACAATGAAACTTCTAGATATATGGCATTTGACGGTGCTAAAAGTGGTAGTGGAGCGGGCATGAAGAGCTTATATGAGCAATGCAAGGAGGAAACCTATGATCAAGACCTTTATGATGATGATACCTTTGATGACTATGGTTTGACTAGTACCCAAATGAAGTATGCTAACGCATATGATATTAATCTTCGTGGTCAAATTAGATAGGTGTTTGTTTTATTTTGCATAAGTATGGCATGTCATTCTTATGCTAGTTTAGGTCGTAAGCACTGTTAGGTGCGTTTGGTTTGCCTTTTTAGGTTGAGGTGTGGGACTCACCTACACCTGTTGTACTTAATTGTTTTTTTGGAGTAATAATATTTTACCGGGGGCAACCCTTACCCAAAAAAAATGTTGAAGGGGCGTTGTCAATCCTAAAGGCATGACTAAAAACTCAGTGTCCCTCGTAAGTTACCCTGACCTTAAGTCCAATTTAGTACACAATTTTGCCCCATGCAGTTCTTCTATAAACTCTTCTATTATTGGAATTGGAAACTTGTCTTTGATAGTCTACTTGTTCAACTGTCTATAGGTGATGCAAAAGGAGACTTTTCTTAATCACTCTAGCCTCTAATAATTCTTTCACCATACTCTCTATAGCATCCTTGTGAGTTGGTGGATGTCTATACAGTAAAAACACAAGTTTTGGGCTCTTTATTCCTTATGAGACAATTGTTTCCTAACATATGAAGTGTTTGGTTTATGATTTACTTACACAAAACTAGTGTTTGGCAAAGTCAATAAGGCCTTTTGGTTCTGGTTACTTGTTATTGCCTGATTGTATCTACCACTATTACTAGTAAAAGGCATTTTACTCTTAACTGCATTCAATGTTGCTTTTTGAAAATTTGTCAAACAATAGGCATCAACAAGTGTCTTACTCTTAAACATCCTAACTTCCATTTCAATTTCGGTTGGTAATCCGCCCATAAACAAGCTAATGGCATGTTCCTCACTTCTACTCTACTTAACAAATTATCAAAAGCATCCTCATACTCCATAACATTACTTCATATTTCAAATTTTTTTAACTCAGACATGGGATCATCATACACATTACCAAATCTTGCTAAACTGCGTGTTTATACACTTCCCAACTCATAAGTAACCCATTAGTCTTAACAAATTGCCCGTGCCACAACAAAGCCTTATCATGCAAATCAATTACTATGAGAATTACCTTTTCTACCTCTGGGACTTTATCAATCAAGAAGAATTGCTCACACCTAACCACCCATCCTCTTACAAAATCACCACAGAACTTTGGAATCCCAGTCATATTGCTAGCCATTTCATCCATTGATCTCTAAAGTAAAAGTAAAGTAACTCCCAATACCGTCTTCCACGGGTTATTGGTCCCAATACCGTCTTCCACGGTGTACTGGGGGAGGTTGAGATGTAGACAACCCTACCCCTACCTAAGATGTAGACAACCCTACCCCTACCTAAGATGTAGACAACCCTACCCCTACCTAAGGTAGAGAGGGTGCCTCTGGTTCTACCAAAGGTAGAAAAGGACCTCCGGCCTTGCAAGGAGTAAGGATCAAACCCTTGACCTCTGTCTCGAGAGGTAAGGGTGTTAACCACTTGATCCTTAATTGCTGCTATAGTGTATGTAAGATACCTTTTAGTTTCATCATCAAGAACCATTGGGGTACCACTTGAGGGTCCCCTCATACTAACAATATTCCTAGTTGCAGTTACCATATCTAACTAACTCAAGATTACCCGTACAACCAAGATGTAAAGATTCTCTAATTTGATCAATTGCTCACTAAAGATTAGAGATAATGTTACGCTAAGTATTTTGGATTGAAATATAAAATGAAATGAGTTTTGTAGAATGTATTTTGGATTGGAAACGTATTTTGATCGGAAAAATAACTCTTCAATGGGGATGGTTGGAAATTTAACCGGAAATTGAACAAAACGACAGTTGTATGGTCGATTTTGGTGTTTTATGGTGCCAAGAAAGCGCTCTGATACCACTTGATAAGCACTTCTAGGGATCAATTAAGTTCCGTTAGAAGATTACAAATAAGTAGGTCAATCAGGAAGATAAGAAATAGATTAACCAAGCTTTAGTTGAATTATCAATGGAGTGGAATGTTTGTTACAAGTTGGAATTGAACGATTACAAGAGAGGAAGAGATTACAAATCTAATGCTAATTCACCAAATGAACAACTAAAACTATTTAAACTATATTTTGGCGCCAAAGTTTCCCACTCATGCGCACCTCACGTGCCAAACAACTTACCAACTCTTTTCATGCCTATCAGATTTCATTAGCTCCAAAGGCAGTGTTAATCTTGTTAGGATACAACTATTTCAACATGTGACATATGCATATCAGGCTGTTTAAGTAAAGCTATCATGCTCTTAAGACCTTATCTCATGTGGTTGTCTAGGTTGCTCTTGCACGTTCGTATTTAAATGCGGCTTCTGGTCTTCAAGAGAGAGCAGCTGGTGCTCTCTGGGGATTATCAGTTTCAGAACCCAATAGGTACATATAAAGCTATGTTATATGCTTTAATAGAACAACAAAAGAAATCAGATTTCCAAAAAATTGTAAATTATTTGCTGTTAATTTTTTCTTACTCATCGTTCGTAATGCAGATATTTTAGCCCCATTTTTTCTTTTAATTTTGTACTGCAATTCATAATTTCCATTTTCCACTTCATCTTTTTAGCATTGCGATTGGACGAGAAGGGGGTGTTGCAGGGCTCATAGCCCTAGCACAATCTGAGAATGACGTGAGCAGCTTTCTTCTATCTCTAGCCATAAACGTGCTTTCTGTTTTTTAATGTTTGATACTTGTTTAAATCTGTATGTGTGTAGTTCTTGCTAATCTACA